>VDFB02339956.1:0-11018 GCA_007258455.2 Sequoia sempervirens
TTTTGGTCAAACATATGATCTAGTAAGATTCATTCTAGCTAAGTTAGATACTTCCACAACTTTTTCAACTAAAATTGTTGGCTAAAAATATATGGAGCACCAATTTGAGTCCAATTTCCAAAAACAAAAAATTATTTCAAAAACTTGAAGTTTCCATAACTCCTACTAATGTAAATAACATTTTTTTTAAATATAAAAAATACCCTTTTGTAGATCCATAAGTGTAGTTTTCAAAAATATATTTATTTTAATAGTTTAATTACTATTACTATTTTATTTTTCATTTTTACTAAAAGTAGGTTATCAACACAAAATATTAGGTTCATTACCATGCCAAGGAAAAATACTAAAACTTATTAAAAAAAATTGAAAAAAAAAATGATGCACTAGATAAAAGAATCTATTTCAAGATGGTATATTTTTTTTTCCATTTTAAATAAATATTTAATATGAAAGTTGACATCCCATGGAAACAATTGTTTTTTGATTCACACATATTTTAATATTTATTTAAAAATGTATATTTATCAAAATTGGAAAAAAAATATGTCCATGCACTAAAGTTTCAAGTTATAAATACACACAAAAATTTTGAAAGAAGAAAAAATTACTATAAAAAGTTTGACATCTCATGCAACTTCATTTTTCAGCAACTAAATTATAGTGTTAATTTATTAAAAACTAGTTTAAATTTTTTTTTTTAAATATATAAACATAAAATACACTAAAAAAACACATTTTTACTAGTTTACATTATTTCAAAATTCAAAATATATATGCCACTTTTTAGTGATTCAAGTTTAAAAGTCGGATCAATGTTGGTCATTTCCTTTATAAAGTGTGACACAACTTTGTGTTTTTACCCAAAATTATAATATATATTCCTATGTATAATGAGCTAAGCACTTGTGGCATGCTTAACCTTAACATTAGTTTTAATTAATATCTTAAATACTCTTTATTAGGATGAAGGGGTATGTCCCTACATGGTTAAGCCTATAAATAAAGGGAGATGTTCCTCCCAAATCATCATATCATCAATTTTTCAACTCATATCATATTTTTTTATTATTGGAGGTAATCCCCTTGAAGTGGTCTGATATATTTATATTTTTTATAAATATTTTTAAGAAATATCATAACAAGTAGTATCAAAGCTATAAATTGGGCTAACATTTTTTTTCTAGCAAAATCTAATAATTTTGATGTAATTTTGGTTGTTGTGGATAGAATCACCAAGTATGCACATTTTTTGGACTCTCCCGTCCATTTTAAGCAAGTATCATGGCCAAAATATTCATGGAAAATATACAAAAACTTCATGGAATTCCTAAAATAATAATGAGTGGTCATGACCCTATCTTCACTATTATTTTTTGGACAAAATTATTTACATCATGGGGTATAAAACTAACACATAGTTCCCCTTATCATCCACAATCAAATTGCCAAATAGAAATTGTGAATAAATGTTTAAAAGGATATTTATGTTGTTTTCCTTTGATAAATCAAGACAATGGTCTAAACGAATACCATTAGTAGAGTGGTACTACAACACATTTTTTCACACATTCACTAAAAGGACTCCTAGTAATGCATTATCATGTGTTTAGTTTTTCTATTTTGAAAGCTATAGTCTTAGGTGCTATAAAAAAGGAAGACAAAAGTTTAATGTTTATTTTTCATTGGGGTTTCACGCCAAGGAGAAGAGGGAAAATAAAAATAAAATCTTTGAAAACTCCATCCATGTAGCAAGATAATATTTAGGGTTTTAGAAGTCTTCCATGAAAAGAGAGAGACCAACACTTGGTGGCTTCTACTGAAAGACTCTTTAAGCTGGGAGAGAATGTTGCATTCACGATTGAAAAGAGTGTAATGCCACATTTCTAGAAATTTGTGAAGATTTTGAAACCATAGAACATCTAAGATCATAAAATGTGTCCTAATCCTATGATATGAGACACAAAAATTAAATGACCTAAGTAAGATTGAGTATGTAAGTGTGAATAGGAAATAATATTAAACTAGTTAGGTAGTATACCATGTTCATACCAACACTCCCTTCATTACAACTTAAGGAGTACAAAAAAATACAAAGATGCAAGGATGGGCCCTTTCTATAAGGATATATTTGGTATCCATGTGAAAATATCACACAGGTGGAGTAAAAGAGTAAAACCCATAGGAAAAAACCCTTTTCCAAAAGAGGTAAAAAACATGTACAAGTGACAACAAGAACAAGAACTCAACATGACCCACCAAGGAATACTTTTTCCACTAGTGCACAATATATCTCTCCCATAAGATAGATGAATAGAGACTTGTATCCCCCAAAATTATAATCTCCTAAAGTGATGGTGGATGCTTGAAAAAGGATAATGATGAAGATACTTGAATTTCAAACAACATTCCTCCCATTTGGAAGAAACAAAACCAAGAATAAATACTAGATTTATTTTTATAAAGGAATAAAGATCATGATGTATTATGATTTTATTGTGTTCTCTAAATTCTATTCAAGGGTTAGCATGTTTATATGAAAGGACCATAATTGAATCAAGTACAAGACCAATACATGAAGAACAAAATTAAAAAATATAGATAGTGCGACAACAATTTTAATGGGATTGTTATCAAAGAGATGGATGACCTCAAGAATTTCTATCAAATTTGTAATATAGGAACCACAAAACAAACTTGTAATATTTGTTAAATACTCATTCCAACTTTCCAAATTTGGAAGACTATGATGCATCTATTATAAATAATCACTCAAAGAAATAAGTGCTAGAGATGTGATCTTAATTAATGTCATCCAACTAAATTGGCCATACCATAATAATTTTTCCATAGAAAATGTACGAATATGAACACTTGGAGATGAATCTACCACTACTAGAAACCAAGAATATTTAGCCTCAAGATAGTGACTTGAAAATAAACAAGATGAAGCCTTTGAATCTAGATTAGGACTCATAGAATCCAAATAGTCAATAAATACTTCTATATAAGTAAAATTAGAATTAGGAGAATCCCCAATGTCATTACAACTATCAAGACCTACCAAATAAATTAAAGCTACTTCTTTACATCATCATCATATGGTAGATTACCACAATCATCAAAAGATACAAGATTGTCCATAATAGGATCATCTAGGAATGGAGAGATGTGAGTTTTTAAATATAATCCCATTTTTTTGGTGTAAAGGCTGTGTGGACACTCAATATGTGAGATGAAACACATATTTTCAAAATCAACACTACTTCCAATAAATATTAGGAAATTATCATTCTTTATATCTTGTTTTATTCCTATTAGGTGTACCTAGTTCAAGGACAAGTCCATAGAGATGTATCAAGAGATGAAGCCACCTAAGATACTTTAGGATGTCATCCCTCCAAGACTTATAGTTCCCTTTGTTCAAGGTGATTATAAAATCATAATGAAAACTCGATGATTTTACAACGATAGACTCCTCATATATATATAATTGAAAACCTCATAATATAAAAAATGGCCCCATATTTTATAAAATATCCTATGTCTGAGTCAAAATCAAAAAAATGATTTGAAACTAAAATAATAGGTACTTAGGTAAAATAATACACAAACCAAGTGGATGGTTGTGTAGTGTTGTTTGGTGAATATTTTGTAATCAACTAATTGATTACAAAATGGTGATATCAACCATAGTATAGTGATATTAAACCCTTCCTCTCAAAAAGGGGAGGCTCCCTTCTTATTTCTACCTAAAACAACTAGTAATTTAACTAAGCTTATGTACACTACAACTATCCATGGGTGTTTCCGTTCATCCTATTCTCTTGTTTCAAAATAGATGTTTCCTCTTACAAAATCACAATGATATCCCCATGAAAAATACATGTAATTAACCACAAAGTACTAGTTTGAGCAATAATAACCAATATCTAATTAAATTAGATGAAAGAATAACCAAAATGATACTAGTGAGTGGTGATAACAAGAAAACCCACAATAGCATAAAGTCTTATGTTGCTTTTTATGTTGATTTAGAAATAAAAAGAAATATGTTGCAGCCCAAAGTCTCCAATATATGCCACTAAAAGATCAAATAAACGTAGATAACAACTCGCAGCCCAAAGCCTTTGAATTGTCTCCAAATTATACACATAAACACAATTGCTAAATATAATATTGCAGCTCAAAGATTTCAAAATCAGATTTGGATTACCTCCTAGAACATACTCAATTCCATGTTATGATTAAATCTTGTACAAGATAATGTAATGAGAAATACATAAGAACAATCTCAAAACACAACAAATTTGATCCAAGGAAAAGATTGGATGCCAAATTTATTTTTTATTGATTAATTCTTGATTTACACCTCAAAAACAAAGTTTCAAAATGCTCTTCAATTTGGTAGTGCTTCACTTCATAAGCTAAAATGTAATATTTACGAAAGAGCTCCCTCTTATTTATAGAGGAGAGGCAAGAGCTAAAATAGGAAAACTACAACTAACTTGACTTATTAAAGGGAAGAGTCTAATTTGATTTGGTACTTCAATCCTCTTACATGTAATTGTATTACAAAAGACATGTAAAATGTCTACAATTTACAAATTCCATAAAGGAAAAATTGTAAAATAAACCAAGTCCTTGACAAGTATGTTATTTTATTCTTCAACATTCTTCTCTAGGAAATCATCTATCTTTTCAATGCAACTTGGACTTTAGAGTCATTTGTCCCTAATGTATGGCTATATATGGTGAGCACTCGTGTGATGGAGTCCTCGATGGCGATGCATGCTTTCCTATGCTTATCTATTATTACTTTTAGGTTATCTAGAGTCACTTGAAAATCCACTAAATTATCAATGGAAGCTAATGAAAAAGCTCTTGACTCAATCTCTGTCTAAATTACGAATGTAACTCTTGGATAATTGTCTCCATGGGAAGTACTTTTTGATTGGAATCAAGTACTTGGAAAGGAGGCTCACCAATCTTGGCGATGAGATATGATTCTCTATTATTTCCCATTTCCTTAGCTTCTTACAAATATTTGATTATTTTGTTGATGGAATCACTTTTATGTTTCATTGTTTCCTTGAATCCAATGAACATATTTCTATTGGGGATTACCCCATTGTCTACCAACACATCTAGCTTGAGATCCTTCATTTTGGTTCAAGCCTCAAGACCTTTCTCTAACATTTGCAGATTTTGAGATAATGTATCAATTGTTTTGTTCAATTCATATTTCACATTTAATAGAAGACTTCAACACCTATGTGCCTTGGGCCATTATCTAATCTATCCATGTACTGATTGCCTTGCCTTATGCATGAGTTATGTCAACCTTTTAGATTGCAGGATCATCCACACTTGTGGTAACAGGTTCAATAGACTCAAAAGATTAAGTTATCTTTCACAATACAGATGTGAGTTGTTCCACCTTGGCCTTTAGTTAATCCTTGATGATTTTATCCCTACTATACTTTTCAAGCAAAGAGGCCATTATTTCTTTCAAATCTTCCTTTGCACCTTCATGTGTTTTCTAGCCCATTTCTATCCTAATGATTGCATAGTCTAACACATCAACCTCTTCAAAAAAATTATTCAAGGTAGGTTGTGCTACTTCAGCATTCTTATAACTCGATTTTTCAACCAACACCCTTGAAAGAGTTTTTTCCTTATTCATAAACTTGGTCTTCATAGGAACCAGTTGCCAAAATCGAAGTTGTTTGGAGAGACGACTTGCTTCTTCCTCTTAGGTGTTTGTGATGTTAACCAGGGAGGAAGAGTGGAAGAATCTCCTTCAATGCTTGCCAACATGGTTTGTATTTACAGAGTTGTACCTACAACAATGGTAGTTATAATTAGTGGAGTATGGGTAAAATTGCAGTTGTAATTTCCACACTTAACACATTATGTGAGGACTTAGACATGAATTTTTCAAAATCAGATTGTGTGTTCACATCAAAAGTAGGTGAATACAAAATAGGAAAAGAAGATAAAGGGCAAAAAACATTTTCAATATTATTACAAGGACTCTCAAAAATTGACCCACTAGTGGATGATGAGTGAATTGACTGAATTGAAACAGTAGCAGTAACAAAAAAGGTGGAAATAGTAGACAAATATTGTTCACTTGTAATAGTAGGAGGAGTGGTACTTGGTAACGTAGTAGTTATATGAGAGTAAGAGATGGAGGAATCTTTTGGTGCAGACTCAAGTTACAAAGTGACTAGAGATTCTTGTGTTTTTTACACTAGATTTTCCTCTCCTTGTTGTTCACCTTGAGTTGATTTCCCTTTCTATCCTTTACTCTTGTCTCCTTTCATCGTGAAAATAAACTTAGGTACCCTGTTAGTACCTGGATTATCATCTTTGTACTTTGTCCTCAATTCTCTTTTATTTTTACCTACAGTCCCTTTAGTTTCCTCCTCTCCTAATCTTGTATTGAAATACTTCAAATTCATCCCCTTACTTTGCAGCCAAACATTAGTGTTTGCAAGAATATGTTGGAATCTCTCCCTTATAGAAATAATCTCTTTTTGAGACCACTAGATTGGTGGAAAAGGAGTGTCAACAATCTTCTTCTCTTCATGGGCAAGATCGAGAATGTCATCTTCATCATCCATATCCTCAAAGATGTCAAAAAGATCAAGGTATTTGATATGCTCCAAAGTAAGTTGACTATAGTCAAGATTCCTTACATCTTCGTCAATTCTACACTCAGCCCATGTCTTCAACCTTATGCACATGAGTGTAATTTTTCATGATTTTGTCCTTCATTCCCCTGTAATCAAAATCATGCCTCCTTTTATACTTTTTCATTGTTACCCATTGCATCTCTCACTAGTACAAAAACAACAATATATGACTAAATAAACTACTAAAAATTGCATATAAATGACAAATTTTGGTCACCTGACCATTAGTAGTTTATTGCCGGTCATTTATAACATGACCAAATTTATAACTAAACTATTTTAGTTATTTATCTAGTCATTGATTTAGTCAACGATTTGATCATTGATTTAGTCATTGATTTAGTCATTAATTTAGTCATTGATTGTTGTTAACTAGTCATTTATTTAGTTATGATAGTGATTTTTTTAGTCATCTATTTAGTCATTAATTTAGTCATTGATTGTTGTTAACTGGTCAGTTATTTAGTCATGGTAGTCATTTATTTAGTCATGGTAATTATCTATTTATTCATGATAGTCATTTATTTAATCATGGTAGTCATTTATTTAGTCATGGTAGTCATTTATTTAGTCATGGTAGTCATTTATTTTAGTCATCAAATTCATTTATTTAGTCATTGTAGTCATTTATTTAACCATTGTAGTCATTTATTTTAGTCATGGTAGTCATTTATTTAGTCATGTAGTCATTTATTTAGTCATGGTAGTCATTTATTTGGCTGAATCGGTGATTCAAATTACAAATCAAATCTAACTTAATTAATCCTCACAAATTTATGCATATAAACTTTAAGTATCATAGATATTCAAATGTTGAGAGAAGCACCATAAAATTAAGACTAAAATTCTTGAACAAATATGATTGATCAAACACAAGAGGAGCCACAACACAATATTTATGAGTGGAAAAAAAACCACTCTGAAAATTTACTTCATGAAGCCTCATTGGAAAATCAAAATCTAACTGGTTACATTCAATGTCTCTGCCTCACTGGAAAAGAAAAACCTCATTGACTGTTTTACATCTAAGCTATTGAGCTTGTACAAAATATAGCCCCCAAGATCCTAAACATCAAATCAAAAAAATCCTTATGCAAGAACTAGTCTATCCAAAAGATATAAATTGAACCTCAAATAGGGTCAATAAGAGACATCATAATGGATCTACAATCTCAAAAATGTGATTCAGGTACACCAAAATTCCAATGTTCCTACCATTTACTTCTTTATTTTCCACCACAAAACTGTATGTGCTATGTAGAGCAAAGAATTAATACATAAATCTAGAAAAGATTCTACATGAGAATTTACTACAAAAAATCAATCATTTCCTCAAGAACAAAGCCATCAAACATTTGTGAGGTGTATTTTAGACCAAATCTCACTAAAGCACACACTCTAGTGGCTCTCTCATGCATGATTTTCTCTCCCATAACAATGGTTAGAGATTGATAACCATTGCTAAAGCATTGATTGAGCCTTCAACAAGCCTGAAAGGAAAGAAAAAAATAGATATTAACAAATTAAAAATGGGCAATACACCCAAGCTCAAAATGAATACTATAAAAACAATAAACACATTTTTTTCTTATCAAGATGCAACTAAGCATTGGCATGGTCTTTTTGGAAGGGTAGAAGGTCAGCGATTTAATCCCCACCACTATTGATTTTGGCTCCTCCAAATTCTTCCTCACTGGTATTCACTTTTCGCTTCTCCAATTTGGTGAGTTGCAACCTGAAAATAAGGTTTCGACGAGGGTTTTAGAGTATGTTTATTAAAATGAAAAAGATCCCGATAATGAGCACATTTATGTTTTTACATTACCATTTTTTGCAGCCATTTTTTAAAATTATAAATCCAACTACATACACACATATGTCTGCAAAAAATACACCAAATACCTCTTCGGCATACCCATTGTCAATATACTCATGTATGCCTCTGAGGACAATGATAAGTCAGACCACACATTCATTTTCAGTCAAAATTTAAATATTGTTTTGCTAAATCTAACCATTAAACACCTGCAAGGAGGTTTTGCATACACATTTGTTGCACAACAAGATCTTGTTGTCTCATCTACCATTCCTATAAGCAAGTCCCGCATACTCTACCAATACATATGTGCATGTTGTAGTCATTAAATTTGATAGAAGAAAAAATGGGCAAGAAATAAAAAGAAAAGGAATGTGTAACACCTTGCCACGTAAACCCCAAAGGACACTAAAACATCTATCAATTATGACATAATTTTTTTTTAAAAGTAAACAAATATGAGACAACAGTAGACATACACACTAGTAATGATACCATATATATAAATATATCATCTAACTAAGTCCCTTGGGGTTACATGACTACATTACATTTCGAATATCTCTAACATAACACAACTCCCATAATACAAGGATCAACATACATTGCATAAAAGATAAGCATCAATCAATGATCATAAGATAATTCCAAAGATCACAACCATTACATTTATGATATGAAGTTACATCATTCAAGGATTACATCAAGACAATAGTACTTCCCAACATGAACAGGAATAGTACAATAATATGGAATAATACAACTGAAATGAATGAGTACAAAGCCTCAAGACTAGTTCCCACTCTGGTACAACTCTGGAGTCACAACACATGGTAATCTCTGTGCATATCAATCTTCAGTTGGGGACCCAATGGGGTGCATAACACATTCCACCTGACCATGTGGACCCTAAGGCCCCCCCTGTGCTAGGAGATGACAAGAAGGGCCCTCAAGTAAAACAATCGAGTGAACAAGGTTTACAAAACTCCACGACAAGAGAAAAAACAACCACAAGAAACATCCAACACAAGAAACATCTACTTTTAGAGGAATAAGAACAACAAGAGGGGAACAACAAACATACAAGGTTGCTAAAGGGTGGAGTGTCATCACATAAGCTCAACATGGGTTACCCAATGCAGATCTTCATATGTTATCGACCCCCTACTTGGTTAAACCCTGGCAACCTTAATTGATCCCCAACCCCCATTCTCACTCATGCGGGATCAACATACCTTTCAAGAGGACAAGGCAATTGATCTTTGTCATTCCAAGCTATCCTACTCATCTCAAGCCTAAGCGAGCACTTGAGCCATGAGTGAGGCTAACTTATCTGGATTAATGTGAGATACTACCCAAACCCCCTAATTAATTATTAAGTTATCACTGATTAAAGAAACTGTCAATGAGTTACATGTACGCCACTTTGTCCATCAACCCCCATTGAAAACCACTCCCCCTATTAGCAATAAGAAACTCACAGTCACCAACTGGGTAAGCCAACTTTCACCAACTAGAAAAGCCATAAAAAGTCACATGAAATGAGGCATGCGCCACCTCACATAAGATATCCACAATAAAACAGTTTCCACAGTGCAAGGCTCAAACCCACATAATCATTGTCCAAGTAAAGAGATCAACCATTATCAAAATGAGAAAATCATGGAACCACCCACATTCAGATGAAACAACATAAAACTCATGTAAACACTTCAGGCTTGATATGGGTTACCCAATGCGGATCTTCTTAGGTTGTCGGCCCCCATCCCAGGTTACCCAGGAAACCTCACCGGATCCCCGACCCCCATACCAACTCTTGCAAGTAAAAACCATTCTCCCCTCAAACCTCTGGAAGACTAACAACTCATTAACACAAAGGTCCCCATCGACATGGCAACAATAACATGATCTCAAATTTGAAACCAATCAACTTAAATTCCAAAATCAAAAGAAACCAACTGGGCATCCAAGGGAGACCTCAATTTTCTCCTCACACAATACCCAACCACTAATTACTCAACAAACTTACAATTTGACAATACACAACTTAAACAAAATCAATGACCATGACAAAAATAGCAATAAACTGATTTACCACTCAATTCAAGTGACAACCCAATAAATCAGCACAAACAACTAATCAAAATCTTCTCACTTCCACTAATTAGATACTTATACAATGTGAGCAATTATTCAAGCATTACATCCAATTAACAAGGCACAAACAATCAATGAATCATGACCGTGAGCACTTCGCGACTCATAAGACATTAAAAGAAAACTAAGTAATATTGGAATAAGCAATAATCCATGACATCCAAGGTTAACATAAACCAAATCAAAACTATGATGAATACATGCTTAGGCTATTGATATTACCTATGTGTACAACATTCTTCTAATTATTCCTTAATCCACTATATGGATATTATATAAATAAAATTAAGAACTAAGCTATCCTTTCCTTACTAATTTAGTTTTAATCATCATAAGTTAATCTA
>VDFB02339957.1:0-27265 GCA_007258455.2 Sequoia sempervirens
TAAGGACTTTGGTCTTGCAAGAGATCATGAAGCCAAGCACATGTGTGGGGTTAAATTGTGCATTTTTTGGGGATTTTCTATTTTTGAAAAGAGGATACCTATTTCCACATAGGAGGTGGTAATATAGGCCTTCCAATTGTAATATCGAATTTTTTCTCTCGTTCATCTAGGATGTTTGCTACATTTCTCCATTGGTTTGGTGTTTCCTTTGTCTCAAATATGAAGCTCCTCAAACTACTTATTATGTTTTTTTGTTCTCCTTCAATCAACTCAAAGTTTGGTTGTATGATGGTTGGTATAAGGTTTGGTTGTTAAACTGGAGCAATCGGACACCAAATGGTCATAAGGTGAAATGATGAAAAATGTTGGTGTTTTGATATGGTTTTTGTGATTCTCAAGACCCTAAGGTTTGAGTGATGTTTTGGGATGACGCTATTGTTGGAACTAAAATTGCTGAAATGCTTGGATTGATATTTCACTTCTTTTTCTAGAGGATATGTTGCGGGAAATTTACTTGAACTAGCCTTGAGGTTCAAGTAAATGTTGATATCTTAGAAGTGTGAGTGAATGAATGATCCATGTTGTTTTTTTTTGATATTGATTTCCAAAAGTAGGATGAGGTGCTAAATTTGGATGATGGACTGATGTGATTTATGACCAATTTTGGGAGTCTAATTATTTTTTTTTTCACTAGATTTTGTAACCAATTTCAGATTGGTTTTCTGATTTTTACCAAGAAATAGAGAAAAAATGATAGGTTTGAAGCAAAAGCGGTAGTTTTGAAGCAAAATTGGTTGAAAATGTCCCAGCTGCATCTAGTTCCCCATATGGTCAGAGATGTGTAGGATATGAAAGACAATGCATTAGAATTTTGTAAGTCATGACTCTATGTCAGGATTTTATGGTGGTGGTTGTACATTGAAAAATTGAGCTATTTGGGTTCAAAGGCTGACTTCTTCAAGTAATTGACTACAACAGTAGAGATTCTGACGTTCGCGACATAAAGAAGGTTAGTGTAGCCAATTTTAGTCAAATGTGCTCAGATTGTCAAAAGCAACAAATTTTTATTAGTAACTGTTATAAGACTGAGCAAAAGCGAGTTGTTTTTGGTAAGTGCGGCTAGTTTTTGGTCAGGTGCAGTAGAAATAGTAGCAAAAGCAATATTCTGTGTAGATTTATTTTCTAGTTTTCGAGTTTGGCAACAACTTTGATAATTTGCAGATTTTTGAAGGTTTTGTTGGATTTATTTGAGACTTGGCAAGTGATAACACACCACAACAATCAAAACTTATGTGACCCTAAATGTCTACAACTTTAGGCATGCTTCTTCCCACAAAAGCTCAATGTTCATGGAAGTCAACATTCTAAAAGCTATAGTTTCCAAGGTAAATATTTCATACTTAATGCGACTTGAAATGTGAGCCTAAACATTTAGAAACCTTCAAAGATATTTGTTTAAGATATCTTTTAGGGAGTGCAAACATAGGGCTCTTTTCAAAGTATTCACACTAAATTGAAAGGGTTTGATGTTTGAGAACCATGTTAAATGCTTGTTTTTGTTAGATTCTTCGAGAAGCGAGAATCAAGCCAGGATCCGATATTGGTCATAGATCACATGCAACTCCAATCAACAAATGATCAAAGATAAAAATAGCAGAATGAAGAGAAAATTTGAAATGAGAGAACAACGGAGACAAAGCAAGAGAATTTTGAGAATACTCTCATGAATCTCATCGAATAATCACCGAACTAGTGAAGGTGAGAGGAGAGTGCTCAATATATAGAGGAATAAGGGAAAATGCATCAAATAGGTGCATTAACTCCTACTACCCATAAAAGGTGGGAGGTTATCACCTACTTGGTAAATGAAAAAACATGTGGCATAACTTCCTCAAGTGAAGACAGGAAAGAGGTGGCACATAAAGTAGGAAGAGGGTGAGAAACCCAACTACCCCATAACCTACCTAGGTAAAAACAAAATAGTGGTTATGAGAGGTGGCACAACAATCGAAAAGAGGATGTGTAACTCAACTAACCATGTGTGGGGAGAGAGTGACACATGCAATCAATGTATTTCGCCATATTTCCTCATATTAACCACTCCTAATAAACCTAAGCAAGCTTAAATAATATGTGTAGGAAAAAATAAATACCCCTAACATAAGGAAAATAAAAAACCTACACTAACGATTTTGATGTGTTCATTTTAATTCAAGCACAATGTTTGATGTTTCAAAGTAACCAAATAGATTTGGAAATTTCGTGAAGACAATGTACACCCTAGGGATAAACATTTCCTCCTAGTTGGGCTTACCTCACGCCCAAAGGGATGATTTTACATGCAACGAATGGAGAGTGTTTTAAGTTCACCCATAAGTCGGATTTGGTAAGTCACTTCTTGGAATCAAATTTATGATGCACCACTTTAGAGAATGTTTTGGCTAAAAGGGGTAGCTTCTACAACATTGGTTCTTAGTCATGTTTCAAGATAACTGGTGTCTATACATGAGATGATTCATTCAATTAAGAGGTCTCCTAGCCCTTGCAGAGTTTTAGGTATCTCATGGATACTAGGGGAGAATTTTGTTGGTATAGAACATCCGCACCAGGTGGGTGATGAAATTTCCTCACACCCATAGTTATTTATATAGCGGACCAAAAAAAAAGTATCGCTTGGGTCGTTCCCTCTCACAAGTTGGGAGGAAGGCCCTTTAAAGGTATGCTTTGAAATGTAAACACATGTGCGGAACTCAAGATGCTTTTTGTCACCCAAGATCGCTAGAAAGGTGCTAGGGGAGAGGATAAACACCTAGGTATCTAAACATAGAATAAATGAAATACACTTCATCACAATGTTCATTTTCAACAAAAAAATGAAAAATAAAGAAAATAAAAATAAAAATAAAGTAAAACAAAAATAAAAGTATGTACAAGATAGCATTTTTTTTGTTCCTTTTATGTGCACAAAAATGAAATATTCCAGATTTCAAACAAATGTATAACAATATTCAAGACAAGAATTTGATTTGTTCATTTTTAAGCACCAACCAAAGTGTTTTTTTAAAGCCTTTTCCTAATGGTCAACAAAAGAAAATCGTGCATTTGTCAACAAAATGAAATCATTTGGTCGAAAGCAAATATTTTTTAGAGAACCAATTGATTTTTGCTAATCTAGAAAGCTTTGAAAGCTCATTTTAGAGCACCCAATTGAAATGTTCATTTGTGGGGTTCTTGTTATTGCACCAATTGAAAGCATTTTCTAAGCTAGAAAGCTTTGAAAAGTTCATTTTATAACACCAATTGAAATTTCCTAAGTTCTATGAAAGCTTTGAAAAAGAACTCATTTAAGAGCACCATATTGCAATGTTCGTTTGTGGGGTTCTTTTTATTGCACCAATTGAAGGCATTTGCTAAGCTAAAAAGCTTTGAAAAGTTTGTTTTAGAGAACTAATTGAAATGTTCATTTGTGGGGTTCTTTTTATTGCACCAAATTGAAGTTTTCTAACTATAAAAGCTTTGAGACAGTAAAAGCTTCGACCATTGGCCTTCTCTACAATAAATGTGTTAGTCATTTCTTGAATAAAACTATGCCATGCTTATGCAAATCCCACACAAACAATGTTAACACCTGTCAAACATCCAAATCAAACGATTGTTAGTATTAGAAATTAAAAACGTGACTTGCATATTTTGGATAGAAGTTTGAAAGAGCAAAAGCAAAAAAAATATATGTAGAAGTGGCCCTGTTAGAAGAAAGTGCGAGTGAAAAAAATAAGTACGACTTCTGTGTTTTAAGTAGAAGCGAGCGAAAAAGTCAAGTGCACCTCTGTTATTTTTGCAAAAGCACACCAAATGTCAAAAGTAGCCAGAAAAAGGTCAGATGCTGTAGTTTATGCATGAATTTTTTTCCAGTGCACTTCCAAATCTTGCAACTTCAAAATTTGCTCGTAAAATGATTAGTGCTAAGGACCGTGGTCCCACCGGGCGTTCCAAAATGTGTAAGGGGGAAATCAATGGTGTCAAATATAAATGAATTGAATTGAAACTAATCTAACTCAAAACAAAAATCAAGATTCATGCCCATTACTCACGAAATGAATGATATTGAAATTACTGAATTCAATGAACTAAAAAGCAAAGCAATCAAAGAACATACAAATAATTCAATAATTTTTTTTTGTTACCCATCCTATGTCAGATTGTGTTCATGAAGATGTTGGGTTGTTCGTATCAATGTGAGGCCTCCATTGTGCGTGCATAAGCTTGAAGAATGTGCATGTGTTGATCGAAGATGTGTGTAAGAAGATGTCAAAAGTTTGATTAAGATCTCTGCATTACTTTGTTGTGCAAGTGATATTGATTCTTCGATCATTTTTGAGAAAGAAGATGGTTATTATATAGAATTTGTGTTTCAAAATGAATGCTTAGGATCATGTAGTAGAATATCCTGATCAACGGTTCAAAACCATTGAGAGGAAATAGATGGGAATAGTTAGTGCAAATTGATTGCGTAATCAGTGTGATTGAAGAAATCATTTTGAGTGTTCAGTGGGATTGAGGAAATATATTGAATAATTTGTGGAATTAAAGAATAGATTGATCTTTCAGGAAATAGATGGATCAGGCAATCAAATCGAGCAATCGGTGGTTCGTAATTTTCTCAATCATAGAAGTGGGTGAGGATAATTAATTACTTGATTGATTTAATGGAATTAAACGGGAAAATCAAGTTTGATTTTTGCAAACAAAGTTGTATTTGTTTTGATTTGATTTTGATGATGTTTTTGAATAATTAAATTCAATTATTCAAATTTAGGGAAAAGTGATTTAATTAAACTATTATGTTTTAATAATTTAATTGACTTAGGAGAATAAAGTGAATTAGTGACATAATTAAATAATTAACGTTATTTAATTAATTTCAAGAGGAATAAATTTAGATCAAGACTTTATTAAATAAATGAAATTTATTTAATTTGTCAAAATTGATGAAAAAGTGAAATAATTAAATAATGTAGTATATTCATTAATAGAGGAAATTAGAGTTTTTCATGTAATTGATGTGAATTGCAGTGATATTTGATGATAATGATGCTAGTGATGAGAAAATGTCATTTAGGGTGTGTGATAAGTGTTAGGTCAATTTTACATGTCTACAACTATATAAATTTTCAACATGAAGAGCTTTGAACCATACAAGCGAGCAAATAATTCACAACACAAGATAACACATAATAATAGATTTATGTGGAACCCAAGATGTGAAAACGTCGATGAGAAACACTCACAAGTAGGAATATCGGTCCACCATACATCACAATTACACAATAATGAGCTCCAACATACATATATTGACTAGCTCCAACATACATCGCATCCACAATGGCTAACTAACACATCACAATGGATGACTAACACATGTCCATAATGCATCCTAGATAGAAAGAATCTTGGTGCATTACACACTACACTGTGGGTCCCATATTTTCCTCTAGTCTTCTACACCATTGGACAAGTGGGAAGAGGATTCGGTACATCCCATACTAGACCACAGGTCCGTCCTCAACCCCACAAGGCTAGGTATACAATCTAACAATTGGGAAGGGGATTCAGTGCATCTCATATTGCATTGTGAGTGTTTCCACCATCCCAAGTCTTTCCCCAAGTAGTGAACCTACCATAACCCAGTGGATTCTGACTTTAATCGCATATACACCCATGATAAATTTTTTTTCCACTGAAGAAGAAGTAGGTCCCGACATATAGCACCTTATGACCTTAGTGGTATTTTTAGTTATCTTATTCACAATCTTGGGTAACACATGGCATCGATCACTTTCGTGCCCTCAATAACAACCAGTGAACCCCATTGATACAACTATTAGCCCTAGATTACCTTTACCTGCATGGATGGATCCCTACCCATGTAACCATTATTGTACATAATCATAGGGTAAACCCATAATAGTGGGTTGCAATTTTTTGAATGAAGAAAAATTAGAAATGGTCATAAAAAAATTTAAAATGGTTTACCCCTTCAAATGAAGGGGGTTCGAATGAACCACCCCCTTCTAATGACCCCCCCCTTCTAATGGAGCCCCCTCCCCTTCTACCCTGTATGGGGGGTTGAGATGAACCTTCCTAATGAACCCCCTTTTTTTCACCTTCCCCTCCACCATTTCAAAATTTATTCATTTTTTTGACTATCAAGCTTGGGAGGTGCAAATGGAGTCAACTTGATAAACCAAGTTGGATGATTGTAGTGATCGAAACGTGCTTTCCAACACTATAAATTTAATATATTTTATTTTTATTTTATATTTTATTTTTTAGTTTTACTGTATAGGTTTTTCACCGAACATCAAGTTCGATGAAAAAATCATTGTGAAAAATAGTAAATTTGAGGAAAAAAATTGAAAAATATATATCCACTAGGTATTGATGTCCTCGTTCTAACAAAAGAGAAATTGAATTTCAATACATACCAAAAATTTATGTGAGCCAAAGTGCACCTATGTCTAAATTATAAATGTTTTGACTTCAAAACTTAATTAAAAGAAAAATATTCAACAAAATGCTATGAAACAAAATGAAAGAACTAGATACTTGTGTTACCAACCTAAATTCAAAAGAATTAGAATTTTATCCTTTGTAGAAAAAAAATTATGTGAGTCGAAGTACACACCACTTTTTAAAAATGTTGTTTACTATTAAAAACTAGTTATCAAAGGAGACGCAAAAAAATTACAATTTAATTTCAATTAAAAAAAATACATTTAAAATCTACTGACAAAATCTCACAAATCACTAGTTTACATCATTTTCAAATTCCTAATAGTTTAACTACTATAAGTGTCAGAAAGTGAAGTTTTCTCTGAAAATGTTGATTTCAATGTCAAGTTTGGCCAAAAAGTGTAACCCATTATTGTGGGATGACCCCATAACTAGAGTGGCCCAAAGCAACCTTCACCTATGTGAACCAGGTGAATGTTGGCTAGTCCTCAGTAGTATCCCAAACATCGATCATTGGCATGGTCAAATGACTGCTTGTCACTACTCAAATATCCCAGAGGTTTACTCTTGGGTGGGTCATACATAACATGAATCACAATCACAATCAATAGATATGCAGGTCTATACATAAAGACCTCTATCTATATGGAGTCAGTTTTCACAACACATACAAGTTACATGGAACTAACACAAGATGAGCTTTACATATACTCAAATACCAATTATAATGTTGTTAAATCTGTTAGTTCATTTAAATTAGTAATATCAAAGCACAATATGTATTAAATATAAGTTATTAAATTCCCTTAACTTTCATCATACCCATTTGGTACCCATTTAGTCTCAAATTGAAGCTTACATAGGAGGAAAGATTAAACCATATAGGAACAACCCCAACCCTAGAGTTATCCCCTTGAACCCTCCCCCTATGGACTTGAGGTTATAGATGCATCCTTCACCCAAGGACCACCTATGTACCCACTTCGAAATAGATCAAATGTTCTCCTTACATGGTCTCTCAAAGATGCCTACACACTAATCACAACACTTCCATCCTCACATGCAAACATGTTCAAATTGTGGTTCTTATACAATTTAGTATTTATAATCTTGTTTTAAGGATAATCAATCGTCAAATCCTACTTAAGAAAGTTGGCAACACTTTATCCAACATATGAAAATATAATCCCAATAGTAATTTTACTAATAATATTCTTAATCGTCCAATTTCCTTTACACTATGGTGCAACCTCATATTTTATAATAGTTTAGTTCAAGGACTAGATGATATTTGCACTTTTCACTTATAGCTAAATAATTCTTATAATTGCATATATCATAATATGTTCTTTGATATGTTTACTAGATATAGGAAACCCAGGTTTAAAACTCATCCACTAACCTTAGGCTTATTAAACAAACTTCATTTTATATTTCATTGAAATAAATGATAATTTTATTCTATTTAATCATAGAATATTTTTTACCAATATAGTTTTAGTTTTATTAATGAAGTCCTTGTAACCTAAATTATTAAGTGATTGTATGCCAAATCGTGTATCAGGTGCATTATATTTCCAGATCATATTATAAGGTGTTATTATTGCTAGAGATTTAACCTAGACTTCCTTGGCATTTTGTTTCACTTGGAGTCTCAATATAGAGGTTTAATGAACCCAAGGTAAGATCCTATTTTATCTCCCACCATTGTCTACTCGAAATTCCACACTTGAATATTCAAATAGTCCTCCCTTGGTTATAGAAAATTCCTTGCTTATTGATTCCTAATAATCCCAACTTTCACACATCAACTATTCTAGCATTTGAGATCTTGGGCAACCTACAAGATATTAGTTACCTCTTGATCTTGGTTTCCCAAAATACTTATAAGGAACAATTTTTATTTTATTTAGTATCATTCTATATTGTGGCCTATATATATTTATGAGAAATGTTGCCAAAATTTGCAACATTCTTGTACTCGGTAACAAATTACATCATAATCAAGAATAAGAAGATATACTATCTAATTTATTGATTATTCAACTTTTGCACATAACATAAATCACCTTGAATTAATAATTTTTAAATACAACAATGGATAATTCTCAATTTTTTATACTTAATTGACTATTAAAGAGTACCATATTATTTGAAGTTCAATAATAATCATAGTCATTTTCTAAAAATGAAATATCAACTCATCGTATAGATTTCCCAATGAATATTGAAGACCCTAGGTCCAAAGTAGTGACAAGTTGTCGATGTGGTATACAATTTTTTTATATGACTGAGAATAACAAAAAGGAAATTATATGTTAAGGTTGATAATTATTCTCCACTATTTACTATTTTCTTATTGTGATCATGGCACAACTCTATATAATGCATTGATTTTATGTCATGGAAGAATGCCAGTCATTAATGGCTTGTAAATAATGAAGATGGAGCTAGTTTGGTTCCTTTATATAATAATGGAACTATAATAATGTGGGTAGTTTGAAATTGGATCAAGCATGAAAACAAGATACAACTATGATTTTTGTGCATAATGAATATGGTATAGACATTCAAAATATGGCCCAACACTTTAAAATGTCAATTAAAAATAAACGAGAACACCGAGGTTAATATTGAAAATGCCAACTTCAGATAATGGCGCAACATTTGACCAAGTCTCTCTAATTTAATGAAACATAAAAATACCACCAACGTGGCACACAATTTTAGTGAGTATAAGCGATTTGAGTATATAGTGCAGAGGCATAAAAAACTAAAGGTCACCCTCCTGATAATAAATATATATAGGCAAGCTTCAATTATAGAAAATTATTTTGAATATTGTTGCCTAGGCAGGCAGTTATCGAAACAATTCCAAAGACATCTATTAAAATAGGTATGAAAATGAAAAGGAAATACTGGCCTGTCACAAGTTTCCCAACGCTTCTTAGATGCTCTCACTCTCTTTTCCTTTGTAGCTAGGGAGGATGTTGGCAATGTTTGTGAAAATTTGGATTTATACTTCCTAGTTGCGTTTGCTCCAATTTTAAAGGATTTTTCACAAATATATTTTATGCATATTCTGCATCCTTTCTCCTCTCTCACTCATGCCATTCTTTGCACTCTCTTCCCACTCTCCTTACCAAAATCCGATCAGCCTTCTTTATCCCCTACGTTTTCTCTTTTCCTCCTGTCTTCAGCATTGATCTCTCCTCTTTTTACCTCTCATCACTTGTTCTCTTTCTCTCTCATTGCCTTCCTTCACCTCGCCTTCCTCCACTTTTTTCTCTTTCCTTCCCAAACAAAGCCCGTCCTTTGCATTTATTATCCTTTGTTTTCACACCCACAAAATGACCCTATGTTGCAAATTTATGGAGGTCATGGTCTAAAAGATTATGGTCTTTGCATGTAAAAATAAACCTTAATCTACAATTTTTGGACAACTCTAGGGTAGGGACGCCATGCTTACTTATAGTGTGACCCATCGTTCCATTCCCATTTATTGCAGGTTGTCTCTTGATTGTAAGAGGGATAGACAGATCATTAAATAACACCCCAACTTTGTTCAATGGTTAGTAAGAACTTCACAAACCCAGTTGATTTTTCTATATTTTATTTTGTTTTGTTTTGTTGGCCATGTAATGTCCATGTGGAAAGGGTCTTCGTTGACAAAAATGTGACAAACACAAGATAACACATAACACTAGATTTACATGGAAACCCAAGATGGGAAAAACCATTATGATAAACACTCACAAGTAGGAATATAATAAGTGAATTTTACAATGTGATGTAGGCACCAACCTACTAGAGACGCCAATCCTCAAAAGAATTTGTAGGCACCAACCTACTAGAGACACCAATCCCCAACCAAAACAATACAACAGGTAGAACACCAATCCTACCGGAATACATAAATAATGGAGGATTTGAAATTTAACTCTAATATACACTAGAGACACAACACAAACTCTCTCACACTGAGAATGACCCTATGATATTGGCGGTCCCTCTTTTCTTCACACTTTTTTCACTTACATATGACACACTTGTGCATCCCACTTGACTTGTTTTTCACAATACATCTGAATATTTGAAATATATACATGAAATTACATTAACACTCTACTATGTTGGCCAAGGATGCACACCTACCTAGACAACATCTAGGATGGACCTAAATTTAAATTACATGAAATATGTGATACAATGATCTAAACACAAAATTCTTGCCACCAAAGGAACTTTACACCTTGTGCCACCAAGGGAACCTTAAACAGGTCCTATCCTCACTCCACACGCATGATTTGAATTTCACATGCTCCAAGCCATTACCACATATGCCTCAAACTTTGAATAGCTTGATGATCCTTTTGACACTTCAAACTCCTTGCACACTAAAGCCATATCACCAAAAACTCGAGAAACTGATAGAACTAGTGTAGGCATACTCTCCTTCCAAACTACAAAGTATTGCTGCATTTCTAAGAAAAATGCTGATTATCATATTAATTAATCTGTTTGCCCAATATATATCCTTCCAAACTACGACACTCATGCTGAATACATGCCTGACATGATATAGTAAATACATTAAATATCTAAAGATAGTCATGCCACTACTGACTTGATACATGATACCTAAATAGATTAGATAGTCTACACACTAACAAAGACCATGATTTTGGAACCTTAAGTCACATGACAATTCTAGTACTCCTACAATCCTCTTCATCTTTGACAACCTTCACATCTGCTAGCCTTGATACCCTCTGATAACCACTATCAACAACAATGAGTAACTGGCATCATTTTGACATCAATGACAACCTATGCTCAACATATTTATCATTTACAAATTTTATATGTAAAATTTTAATTAATAATATTCAAAAAACAAATTACCAATAACCTGGTTGGCTAATATCTTGTAACTCTTATTTTGATTGACTAATATTTTTAACTATTATATCATATTTCACATAAGTGAAGAAAAAAATGTTTTTTGCAATACCCATGATTTGTAATTTGAGAGATCCACAACTAATTGGTAATTTTTAGGAGAATGTTTAAATTTTAACTTTAGAAACGATTTGATTCATCAATTGACTTCAATTCTTTGTTTGTTTCCATTAGTATAGTACATTTACCATGATAAGTAAAATTATAACCATTGGAGGGGAAAAGGCTAGAATTAGTCATAATTAAAAAATATTTAAAAAATTATATAATAAAAAAATTACGACATAATAATTGTTTAAATTAATACAAAAAAAAATAAAAATAAGACAACTTAAATCACTAACTCCAATTAATTTATGAATAGATGAGATTGATTATTTGCCTTCAATTTTGAATATGTATACATCTCCAACATCCAAGAATATAAATATATTACCTCTGTAAATAAATAAAATAATTCTTAAATATATGTAAACTAGAATAAAATATATTTATTTGTAATAAATAAAATAATTATTTATTAATATTTTAAAATAAATATATTTAAATTTCTTATTAGTTCAATTGACAAATCAATTGACATAATAATATATTTTTTATGTCAATTAAAACATCCCATGGACAATATTTTTAAAACATATACTAAACATGCATTACTAAGACAATTCCATTTGATGCATTTTTAAAACAATTTAATTTGTTATTGTTTACTGCTTGTAGAAGTTGATAGTAAATTTAAACATAGACCTGCACACAATTATAATTAATGAGATTTAACTATGCTTGTGAGAGAAGATTACAACTTTATAATTAATATAGATAACTCCCTATTCATTAAAAAAAATTACAACTTTAACCAACTTGTCAAACAACAAAAATACCATTTGAAAAATACAATATTATCCTTCTCGACTTGATCAGTCAAAATCATGTTGCTGGATAAGGTCCAGAAGATGCTCTGCTGTATCACACCACATTTTTCGGCGCTCTACGTTTTGGACTGGTCAATACATTGTACGTAAAATCAGTCACGGTTTTTAGGCTTCTAGCCATGGTTTCAACAAGTTTTTCAAGCATCGTTAGAAGACTACTTTTAGTGCATCACTTACACAAATATATTAAAATAACAATAGAAAAAACCAAATAAGTGCTCATGGTGGAGGCTTTGAAACCTATTTATGGGATTGCAAATTAACCTTGTAAATATGAATTCCTTTCCTTGTCTTTTTAATATCTGCTTTAGGGATTGTTAAAACATGAAAATGGTCTCTGTTTTGTTTGTAACACTATTGGGTATTTGTTTTTGCTTTCAAGCCAATGCAACCTACAATGGACTCGGCCAGAAGCCTCCAATGGGGTATGTTTCTCCACTGTCTATACTTGGGAAACCTAAGATAAAGTATTAGACCATTGATCTGAAATTTGCTGAGTCTCTTATAAGCATCCAATGGACTGATCCTCGGAATTGACATCCACCCTGCATATCTTCATTAAGTGGATGTAAGGAGGGGGGAAGGAGTTTTGAGGATGGTGGTGTGTCTGCAAATAGTTAAAAGACTAGTTATACAATAATGCCCATAAATATACATTAATGCAATTGTTGTGACTACTTCTGTATTCAGATGGAATGGTTATGATTATTTCTATTGCAGTGGCATTAGTGAAAAAGTTATTCGCGGAGCAGGTGATTTTACAATTTTTGCTTGTCGTGACCTCATTTTTGTATGGTGTAATGGATTAGGGATGGTTCAGATTGCATAGTTTGCCATAAACTTGATCGTCTGTGCCAGCTTAATGTAGCCCTTTGTTGATAGAAACAGTTCTAGATTGATCATTTTTTAACCTTTAACGAGTCTTTACTATTGTTCTTAAATTTAAGGTTACTAGAAAATAGCAGTGTTGTTAGTTGGAAGCGTAGTTTCATCTTTGTCGAAGTCTATTAATTTGATGTAGCGAAACTTTAATCTAAATCATTAACATTGGCCCATTGCAAATGTGCATAATACAGCTGATGCACTGATTTCCACTGGATTGTCCAAGTTAGGATATGAATATGTAAACATAGGTAAGCTATATTACCTTTTTTCTCTTGATACATTGGAAACCATTAATTGTAAGTAGCCCTTAATTCATTGTTTATTCTAATGTTAAATTGGGTTTGTCAAAAACTGCCAGATGACTGTTGGGGTGAAAAACACCGAGATGCTCAGGTATTGCCAGAAGTAAATCATTATATAATCTCAACATCAAGTCATTATGTTTGCTTTAGATCATAGCAATCTTGACTTGATGAAATGAACTCAGAATTTTCTCCTAGCTAGGTTTAACTGATGTAAATTCCTGTTTTGGTAAAGGTTTTTGACTGGAATTATCAATCTAATTTTTCTTGTTTATGTGTTCCTCTTATTGCTTATGTTAATTTTTCTGAATATTAGGCTTTATAATTACGTAATGAAAGTGATATTTAGGAGCAACTGAGAACCTTCTTGTTTATTGGCAGGGTAATCTTGTTGCTAAAGTAAAAACATTTCCTTCTGGTATTAAGGCTTTGGCAGACTATGTTCATTCTAAGGGACTCAAACTCGGTATATATGCTGATGCAGGGTGAGCTCATTATGTCAGAATCAATCAAAACCCTTCTATTTTTAGACATATCAAAATCCTGATGACTAGTATTGACTTTAATGCTTGGTTTCTTTTGCCAGATCACAAACATGTTCCACAAGGATGACAGGTTCCCTTGGACATGAACAACAGGATGCTAACACATTTGCTTCATGGGTAAATCGCTCTTAATAAAATTCTTTCGTCTACTGACCCAATTGCTCCACTTCAGATTGGTTTATCTTTGCCCTTGAAATAAAATGAAGAGATCTTAGGATAACGTCCTCAAATTTTGTTAAACTTTTCTTAATTATATGTAGACATTATTGTACAAGATTTCAACACTGTTTAAAAAGTACTTTGAATTATATGTAGACATAATGAGGAAATACTTTTGTTGTTGAACTAAAGAATGACTGGTGCTTGATATATGGGCAGGGAGTAGACTACTTGAAATATATGAACTGCTACATTCATGGGTTGGATCCTCGTGAGAGGTACATAATATTTATACCAAATTATTGCTACCAACTGGCTTTTCAAATGTAGATCTAAAATTTGATTTAACAAAAAGTAATAAATTTGTATTTATATAAATAGGTACCAAATAATGAGTGAAGCTCTCCTAAAGACAGGGCGTCCTATATTCTTTGCCGTTGATAGTTGGTAAGAATGGTTTTCGAGCAATAATCTCCGTATTCAACAAAAAATCAACACTCGCTAGTTTATTAACTGAAAATGGTGCTAATTATTTCTATGCTGATGTACAGGGACAACCTAACAGATTATATTGATTTTGGACCTAAGATTGCCAACAGCTGGTTGAGTGGTGAAATTGGATATCAATATATTGAGTAATACACTTAACACACCCATGCAGAGTACATTATTTGCTGAAGGATGAAATTCAGAAAAAAATATTTATATATTATCTTTTCGTTTCTTGCAGCATGTTAGATGTCGCTGACCAGAACAATGAGCTTGCTGCTTATGCAGGTCCTAATCGTGGATGGAATGGTACTTTAATGTCTCCACGAGTCCATTGACATGATATTACTGTTGAGTTCCATTGCAATATCCATACTATATATCAAGTAACTTTGTGCTTGTGTTATCCACACCAGATGCTGATGTATTGCAGATTGGAAGGATGGGCCCCAGTTTGACAATTGAGGAGTACAGATCACAATTCAGTATATGGGCCTTAATGAAGGTAACAAATATAAGCCTCTGCTTAATGCATAAATAGCTAAAGTGGGTTCCTTAGTAAATATATAAATTGGTTGTTTGGTTAAGAATCGGTACCCAGTGCATACGAACATATTCACAACCGTTCAAGCACCAGACTAGTGAAAGGAGACACCTTGACAAAGACCTTTATATTATCTTGTGGCTAAGGGTTCATATCCGTATATCTTTTACATTTCAGGCACCCTTGATGATTACCACTGACTTAAGGAATGCGAGTAAGGAAACTCTAGAAATCTTGGGAAACAAAGAGGTTATTGATGTCAATCAAGGTGAGTTGTACATATCAGTTCACTTTAAATGTTTTAGTATAAAAGTTTGAGAATGGGTTTCAATCTTCATCCCCATCTCCAATCCTTTTTGTATGGGCACAGATTCATTAGGAGTTCAGGGGAAGAAAGTGAGCAAGCAAGGAGAACTTGAGGTATGAGAATTTTTTGTGGGTTAATGGATTAACAGAGAGAAGACTTTAATTCAGCCTCTGAAATTAAATAGCATCATTTTTCCCTTAGAAACAATTCAGATTTTGTCTGTCTAATCTGTGTAAATTTGATCATTTGCAGGTGTGGGCAGGGCCTTTGTCCAACAAAAGAGTGACTGTAGCGTTGTGGAACAGAAGCAATTCTACAGCTTCTATCACTGCCAAATGGAAAGACATTGGCCTTTCATCAAAAACTATTGTTCGAGCTAGAGACTTGTGGGCTGTAAGACTCCGACAACTCTCCTTGCTATGTTTTTTTGTGCCTAACATTATCTAGCTGATCAAGACAGCAGCATATTTTAGGCTTTCTCTTGAACTAATTATAATGGGTTCTACTAATTTGACTGCAATTTTGTGTCTATTTTGGTATTAAGTTTTATGAATTTGACTGCAATTATTTGTCCATTTTGATATTGCAGCATTCATACCTTCCAACAAGTTTGAAAGGAAGTCTCACCTCAAGTGTTGAACCATACGTTTGCAAAATGTATATTTTGACACCAATCTCTGCTTAAACTTGAGACACAAGTTTGAAGCTGAATAAACGTTGTTCTTGCTTTGGTCTTTCATGTTATACAACTCTGGTATACTTCCAGATATAGAAGAATAAAATATGAAGCTTGTAATAATTTGATTACCGTTGTTTACAATTAATCAGAAACAAGCGGATTTCAATTCTGACGATTCAATTAAAGAAGTATGTGTAATTTGGCAGCATCTTTCCAACGTACGGGATTTTCACATGTATCGTAGGACTGACTGAAAAGGAAAACATGGTCACAAGAAGGCATATGAGATATGGCACCATGAATGAAAGACCATGAGGATTTTGTTATAGATGCAAAGTAAAACAGGAAAAAACATAAAAAAGCAAACAATTTTTTTTTTTAAAATTAATTATTTTTTTCCCCTTGATCAAGCTAAACACTAAAGATCAATCAACGACAACAACAATGATGATAGATTAAGAAAGATAAATCTTGATTACAAGTTTGTTGCACCACCAAGGAAATATATGCAAGGGAGGTGGATTGGGAATCATATAATTCCTAATTTCTTAAATATTTTTCTAGTATGGTGAATTGGAGAAAAAATTGCAAGTGATATTCCTTGGGATGGTTGAATGTTGCCTTAGATTGTTTGTTATGCGTGGGCCTACAAGTATTTTCTACATGTTTGAGGAATTGGAGTTGGATGTTTTATTTACGTAGAATTTATTTAGGTCACATATTAAATGTCAAGTAAGAACAATCCCAAAAGTATTCAATTTTTCAAATCAACAATGTGTTTCCTATTAGAGATTGGTGTACCAAGATTTTCTTTCTAAATCATGTATCACCACTCTCACCAAGTCTTAATCAAGGTTAGAGTGGGAATGCTACTTAGAAGATGTATATAACATTGAGGACTATGTAGGGAATTGCAAGGGATGAATAGGTAACTGATAAACAGCCATAGGTAGATAGAATGAGCCTACCCATAAGTGTAAGGTTCTTGTAGACAATGGATAATAGGGTTACACATGATGTTTGTGGATGGGTTTTCATCTTGGTACTTGTCCAGAGAATCATAAGAATGTTTGTCACCATTAAGTGAAAATTTTCTCTTTATTCTAGTTTAAATTAGTTTCCTTTCTAGTTTTTAATTCTTTTATCTTTCCTAATTGTTTATTTTTAATTTTTTTAAAACTTTTTGAATTGTTGATGCATTAGAGATAAGAATTCTTGAGATAAACAATTTTTATCAGCTCTTCTAGTGCATTTTCCCATCTAGTGTAGCCAAATTATATATTCCCGATCCATATTTATTAGTGATGATATAAGAGCCTAACCAAAGAGGCTTGAATTTACCTTTCTTCTCATGATCATGGCTAGTGTTGTTTTATCCTCTTTCAAGATATTGAGATTATTTTTTTATTGTCTAAACTTGATGTGTTTATTGTAACTTTTGCATATCCTATTCAAATATTCTTGTAAGCAATTTAAAGCATGTAGCCTTTTTCCATCAAATTTTTTAATCTTGTGAAGATGTATAATCCTATATTATTCACTATCAATAATTTTTTTAAGGAAGATGTGTAAGGAAGGTATTTGAATCTCAATTGGTCACATAAATTTGGTACCAAAGACAAAGGAATAAGGGGTTTCCCTCATGATTTCATGAATACTAATTCGATAATCCCATAAGGTAGGACAAATATGAAGATTTTAAAACTCACCTTGAATCATTAATAATCATTTTACTAACTTCATTTAGAGTTTTCTTGGATTCTTTGGCTTGGTCATTACCTTGGGAGTAATAGGATGTGAACAATTTTTGCTACATATGAAATTTATCACAAATGGCTTTGAGTTCTCAAAATTTTAGGAAATTGTTATTATCATTAATGATGGTAATCTTATGAATGAGACTGAACCTTCATATTAATAAGGGACATGGGGTAAGTGCACAAAGATGAGAGGCCAAAAATGGGTCTTAAGTAGCCACTTTTTTTTTAAAATTAGGAAACATTGACCTTGAATGAAAAATTGAGGATATTTACACTCAAAATTTTAAGATGCAACAAAAATAGGAACCGTAGTGCTCCGAATGTACATTCTAAAATACTAATTTTATTTGAAAATTGTAGAGATTAAAGGGTTAAAAAAGTTACCCACACAAATTGGTCCTATTTTTTTTAAAAAAAGATAACATAGTGTCTATTGTGGGTAAATCAAAATGTGAACTTTTTTTAGTATTTTAAAAATCTCTTTAGTGAGAAATTAGCTAATAACATGTCATGTGGACTTGATTTTTTTTTATAATATTTTAATGAATATATGATATTTTGCTAATTTTCAAAGTGGACACATCCTAAAAAATAGAAATTTGACCATGCTACCCCTATAGTTTTTGAAAACTAATCGAAAATCATTTTTTTTTTGAATATGTGTATAATGGAATCTAGTCTATAAAAATTTAATATATTTGAAATTTTAATGAATGATTAAAAATAAAGTAATAAATACTAAATGTTGGTTTTTAACAAAAAAAAGGGATACACCAACAAAATAAATTATATACGAAAGCCTTAACATAGTCAAAATGTGGAAAAAAAATACATTGTTAAATAGCTACGAGAGATTAACATTACCTTGGTGTTTATTTTACTTGACCTTGAAACACATGCAAACTTGATGGTTAGCATGAATGCGATTATGTGAAATTTTTTAGAATATGCAAAAACACGTTTTTGGGTGTTGGAAAGGTAGTTCAAGCCTTTGGATTGGAAATCCTACAAAAATCCAAGCCAAAGGCTTGGAAATTCCCAAAGAAGTATAAAATGCAAGCATGTTATAAACCGCTCATGTTATGTGAATGCATTGATAAAATGCGAGCATGTTATGGTTTGTATTGAAAAAAGTTATTTCTCTTTTTTTTTTCTCTTTCTTGTCCTTATGTTTCATGGAAACTATATTTCATGTATATAGTTTCAGAATGTTTAAGAGTGGTTTCATTTAACATGCCCCTTGTTCTAGATAGTAATTTTTCCTATGCTTTACCACAAGTGAATTTAAACTAAAGGCTAAATACGTAACAATAAATATTTTCTTTCCACATAAGATAAAATGCACACACACATGATAGTAACAAAATATCTTTCATATTCATTAAACAAAATTGATATAATATTTCCAAAGAAATGTTTTCATAATCCATATGCAAATACATTTTCCATCTTTCAAAGAAATAAATACAAGTTACATATATAGCTCATCAGAGCCCCATTGGCACTAGAAATACAAATAGATCTAGGAAGTCCCCTTTCAAATATCTAGCTTGCTGACTGGGAGGATAAGCAATCCTCAAGTTCTTTTCCACCATCCATAGACTAACTATGGTCCCCTGCACATATACGATCACATATGGAAGATGGATCTACCCTTCGACAAAGAGCTTTGGTCTGGAAACCACATAATACTAGTCTAATTTGAGTTGGTGTTGTGGCTAGCATAACTAGAACATTATCACATGACACATCTATGTTCTATGTGTATGACAATCTTAGACTAGCATGAATGAGTAAGGTACACAATGAACTGACAATGTAACCAATGGAAAATTACACCATTTTGGCCAAAGTATTCATCACCCCTATTTCAGAATGGATGTCATGTGCTCATCCACCATTCTAACTCGATTTGTTAAGATCAATTATATTTTATGCATAGGCAATTCCCTTCATAGGATAGTCTACAACCCTAGGAACAACCTATCTATTCTAAGTAATCTATGACTTCTCTTCTAGGTTAAACAAGTGTTCCATAACCTATCTATTTAAGTCTAGCTATAAACTATAAGGACCCAACTCTATTGAGTACTTTCTACTATATTTATATAGCTACCTAAACAATCACTCCTTACTATAAAAAATGTATAATCACTTCAAATAATAGAGTTTTCTAATTTATAACCTCATAGAAATATCTACTCATAAATGCTGAAAACAATCTTTTCCAAAGCTTAATACTTCTCAAACAACAATCAAACAAGTATAATCACATCAAACAAACATTAAACATAAAAGAGTAAGAATTCCCATGCTTGTAAGAATAAAGCTCTAATTGTTCTAGTTGGTTTCCAATCCTATACTTCACAAACAACTTTCAACTAGCAATAACTCCCTTCTATACTTTCCCCAAACACTCTAAAAATTTCCCTTAGCAAAACTCTTGAAAAATACTCACAAAACTCTCTCACAACACTTAAGAAAATAGAACAACTCTTCAGAAATTACACATTAGAGTGCAATTATGTGTCCCAATGAGGTATAAAATGCCTCTATTTATACAAGATATTCAAATTATAAATGCTAGCAATCGGGAGATTGGATCGACACTTCTCAATTACATGTTTTGACTTAGCATTGAAATCAAAAGGTGACAGGCTTAAATTGGTTTACTCAACAAGTTAAACACAACTAATCCATTCTCTAAGAGACAACAAGAATGACTTAGAGATATGCAAGGTAATAGTCATACAAGTCAACTTATTCTATGCCAACATTTCTAAGGCTCATTCTTCCCATTTACTTGAATGGATACATCACTGTACAAAGCTTCCATAAAAGAATTCTATTTGTAGTGCATACATTCATAGTTTGGTGCCACATTGTCCTCTATTAGGGATTTTGGTGTTTGCTACTCTTTGAAAAATTCAAATCCTTTAAATCATTTGCAAATAGCATTATGTTTCATGTTGACCAAGTCTTATGAATTCCATGCCTTTTCACTATATTCGACGTTCACTAAATATGCAGATTCAACTCATGTCATATGACAATAGTGCTGCATTTAGTGTGCTATTTGGTCGTGCCAATCACTAAGGTAATATTATACTATGGTTACATAATATATGCGCATGACTTGCAATAATAACAACACTTCATCTAAAATGATGCTTAACAAACATTATATTATACTATCAAAATAGTAATATATATATTCTATTACACACACACATATATATAACTCGTTACAGTATTATATATATGTATATATATACATATATACATTTATGAATATATATACATATATACATTTATGTATATATATCAATTCATATGATTATCAATATGCTTCATTTGATAAATATATTAGCTTATAATTCTTATTTAATACTTTAACTATTACCACATAAGTATATATATATATCTATATATACATATACACATATTCATATATATATATATATTCATATATATATATATATTAATGTATTTTCATGGGCATCTACCATTACGTCTTACCATACACGTAAATCAATATATATACATACTTATATACATATATGTATATCCATCATGTATATATATATATATATCTTAAAACATAAAGCAATAATATTGATTGATGTTCCCGTGCATATGGGTAACTCACCCATAGGCATGCATAGATATGTCTACCTCCATATGCTTATGTATGTGATTACTCATGTGCATGAGTTCATCACGGAAATGTGTATACATATACATATGCATACATCATATGTATATATATCTTATCGATTGTACTTGTAAAGAAATACTTCAAAAACACAAAGGGTTCAAACACATAATTCAAGCATGACTTCATAAACAAATAAAACCTTTCCTAACAAACAATTCAAGGTATCATACCTTCACCCAAAACTAATTACTTGACTATTTTATCAGCGAGTGTGTGAAGGCTCGGTTTAGACTCTCTTAAGTGTTTCCATGTAGCACCCCTCCATTTTTGCTTTTTGATCGGACAATGTTCTTTGTTATGCTTTGTTTCTGTTAACACTTTGACTATGGTACTTGGTTACTATTGGATTGCAAACTGTAAAGTGATGTGAATGTTATATTTTGATGTGATGGTATTTTATTTTGATGTTATCATTATGGCATGCTTTGGATTAGCTTAGCAGATATTTGAATTAACGATGATTTATGCTTTTGATTATATTATTGATGTTAGATTCGTTAGTTAGTAATACTGTATTGGTGAAGGGGACGAGATTGCACCACTCGCTTGTGAGCGCCCTACAATTCCATGATTTCCTCTTCATGGTGTGTTTATTATGTTTTATATATGCATGTTCGATATACTCTTTGTTCTGAGGTTGATAGGTACAAGACATCGACTCCACTTGGTTTCATAGGTTTGAGCATGTCCATTGGCCAACGGTATTTGATTGGGAGATAGTAGCTAGGTTTTCTGTGTCAAGTCATCACCCTGGTCATAGTATGTCATCGGGTTGTAGATGGGTTTAGTTGTTGTAATGTTGTTCATTTCACCTTGGTTATTATTTAATTTCAAGTTATAAAGGTAAATAAATAGCTTACGTAGTTAAGTTGTTGATTAAATAAATCTAGTTATAATGTTAGAAATGTTATTTAATTTATTAATTAATTTAATTAATAAAATGATCTAATCTTGGATTAAATTTATTTTATTGATTAATTAAATTAATTGTGTGGAATTGAATTAAGTTATTCATTTTGGAAATTAAAAGTGTTAAATTCTTTTGAAAAGAATTAAAAAAAAAAGGTTTTAAATTCTTTTGAAAAGAAATTTTAAAAAGTTTTAAATTCTTTTGAAAAAGACATTTTTAAAAGTATTAAATTCTTGTGGAAAAAAATTTTGGTTTTAATTTAAAAAAAAACAAAATATCTCAAAAATTCATAGAGGGAGAAATAACTATGGTGGATGGGATATTTTTGGAGAAGTTGACTAAATTTGGGGAAAATTTATGGCGAATATTTATTTTTATTTTATGTTTATTTTATTTTGTTGGAGAAATGACTGTTAAAAGAAATGAAGACCTTCTTGTTTTGGATATACATTCTTGGATGGAGAAGTGAAGATTTGGGGAAGAATTGAAGGGAGATTTTTTATTCTTGGAGAAAATTTGCTGTGAAGAAGGAAGGAAGGTTTTTTTCTTGTTTTTGATACATTTTGGAATTGGAGTGAAGATTTGGAAAGATTCTGGAAGAATTGGAATTTGTAGCTCAACACCAGATCCCTTCTTCTTCAAGCTTCAAAACAGGTTATTCTTTGTTTTATTGTTTTGAAATTTTGGATTTTAAATTTTGAAAACTTGTTTGTAAACAAATTTGAAAACCCTATTGAAATCATGGAAAAAAAAAAAATCTTGTGGAAAAACAAACTCTTACAACAAAAATTCTCAAATTTCAACAATAGAAAAATGGAAAGGAAACAAAAGATTTTTTTTGAAAACATCTCTATTTGGATTTGAACATTTTCAGAAATTGATTTTTTTTTTTTAAATTGTGCTTGAAAATGATTTGTTGTGGTTTTTCTGTTATAAGAATTTGTCCAATTTGATTGTAAATGTAGATTTTTGTGTTTACATACATATATATATATATGTATTTTATTCATACAATTTTATATAATTTAATTGGGAAGTTTTTTTTATTATTCCTGTTAAAAAATATTTTCTGTCAAGCTTGTGATTTTGAAAAAAATCCAAAGGGAATTTATTGTTTTTTCTTTTTGTATAGAAAAAAAAAAAAAATTAATTATTTAAAATTTTGGGCAGGCAGGGAAGCTACCCACAACAGCCCCTATGGGGAGGTGGACAATGTGCAACGACTACACATAGGCCGTAGCCCAGCAAGGTTGACCTGCATGCATTTAATTGTGGGGTTTGTTTTTTTTTTTTAATAATAAAATTTTATTTTATTATTATATATAATATATATATTATATGTAATATTTAATTATTATATATAATATATATATAATATACATATTATATACAATATTTATTTAATTATTATACATATTATTATGTTTTTTTTAATATTTATTTAATATATATAATATACATATTATATACAATATTTTTATATTATATATAATATATATGTTATATATTTTAAATATTTGTTTTTAATTAAATTTTGAAAAATATTTAAGAATGAGAATTTAAATAGTGTATGTTTTTTCAAAAAAGAATATATATATAATAAAAAATATATATATGTATATTTAAATATAAATGTATATAATTATATATACATTAAATATACAATTATATATGACTAATTTATATTTAAATATTTTTCTTTTTAGGGTTATTTTATTATTGATGCAAATATTAATTTTATAAGAGAAGGAGGTTATTGGAAAATTGATTTTTTTTTTAAAACATTAGTGTAATCAAGGAAGTTGAAAGAAAAACAATTAGTTTAAGCTTCTTGTTTCAAATAATGTTAATTATTTTAATTGATTACATGCAATATGCCATTGTGTTGATTAGATTTAGGGAATACTAAAGTAGGTTATTAAATTACCAAATTGTCTTTTCGTTGTGTTATCTCTCTCCTTCTCGTTGTTGGGGAAAATGGGGTTATTTGTTTATGTTAGACTTCTAGACGAGTTTTCTTGAGATAGGGATTGTAACTCATGTTGGGTAGTGCATCTTAATGTATTCAGTTAGATACTCAGTTATCATGAATGGGATGTGTTGACTTTATTTCGTGGATAGGGATTTAATATCCTTAGGTTGCACTTGTGCACCCTTGGGTTGTGGAGTTATTCCACGTGTTGTCTTAGAGGAGTGGCTTGCAATGAGGGCTGACACACAAAGTGGTGTTAGGGTAACTCATTGTAAGTTAGTTAATCCAGTGATAACGTAAATAAACTGATTAGAGGAATAGGTAGTATCAAACACTTAATAAGATTAAATTTTCCTTGCTCATGGACATAAGGGCTTGTATAGACTTGGGATGGGATGAGAAGGCTTGGAATGGCAAGATCGTTATCTTGTCTTTACGAGAGATAACTAATTCTGCATTAGTTTGCATGAGGGGCTGAGAGTTGTTAGAGGTTTCCAGGATATCTTGAGAAGGGGGTTAAGACCTAGGAAGACTTACCAAAATATCCCATGCAACATTGTGATGACACTTCTCCTAAGTCAACAGTATGTTTGTATAAGTGATGCAATTGATTATTGAACTTTGGAAGCATTGTAACCATTGTGTTAAGTGATGTTGTATTTGCATTTGATTCAGTTCAGTTATGTTTTAGCCTATGTCTAGAGGTAGATGGTCTTGTCTAGGGATCCTTGTTACTATCTCCTAGCACCAAGGGTGAGCCTTTGGGTATCACTTGGTTGGGTGGTACATGCACCTTACTCCGTTGGGTTTTCTTCTTGTTTGTGTGGACGCGATTTCCAATTAGAGAGCTTGTGGGATCCAGTTTTATTTCATGCATTATTCATTTTAGTTGAATCTTGTAATTTATTACCTCTCATTTGTTATCGAGGTAGAAGATGTATTATGTAACCATGCTTATTGGATTTACCTCATTCAGGGAATGAGAGTTGTAATCTTATTGTTAAATGATTGTTATTTGAAATCATGTGGTATCTCTTATTCTTTGATGTAATTTATCATGTATGGAATGTATGTGTTCTTAATTCTTTTAGTAATTAATGTTATGGTTTCAATTCATGTTTCTTGTTTGGGTTTTTAAGTAATCTCAGTCTTGTAACCTTAGAGGTTGTTGGCAATAGGTAGTGAACTTGCATGTAAATTGTACTTAAACAAAAAAAATTTGTGCATTTGAGTTATTGTTTGCAACTTCCTCTAGGGTTGCGTGATAGGGTTTTACATTCCATACCAAAATCCTTCTCTTGAGCGATACTTCCCCTCCTTTTAGAGGCATGGACCTGCACCTGCAACCAACTTGTCACATTTGCAAAGGTAGTAAATTGATCATAAAATAATCTTTTGTAACATATATTCAATGATAAAATTAAGTCACATATATAATGTATCAATCATTTATTTATTCTATTTCCAATAATTCACATAAACAAAGTACATGCACATTTATTTCCTTCAAATTCACAAACACACACACATGCAAGTATTTCATCTAGCTTGGTAAAAGTAATTAGGTAAATATACTATGGGATGTAACATATCCCCTCCTTATGAATCATCATCCCCTATGATCTTATGTAGCAAAAATAATTAAAAAATAACACAATATTGAATTCAAGAACTATCTAAAGCATGTGAAAACTTTTGCTCAATTTCAACATAGTCTTCCCAAGTAGCATAATCTTTTGAGTACTAGTCCCACTAGACTTTGCACTGTAGAATCTATACCTCTTTCTCTCTCCCTCCTACCCTCCTTCCCTCTCTTAATCTCTCCACCTTCCTCCTCTCTCTACTTCTATATCTATCAAATCTCTCTATCACCTCTCTCTCTATCTCCCTCCCTCTTTCTCTCTCCTTCGTTTCTACTTCTCTCTATCTCACCATTATCTCTCCCTCTCTCCCCTTATCTCTCTACTACTCTTTATCTCACCTCTCCCTTCTTCCCTCCATCCCTCCTTCCCTCTATAATTTTATCTATATCCCCCCTTCTCTCTCTATAGAGGGATAGGTTAGAGAGAAGTAGAAAGAGAAGTTGGGTGGAAGGAAGAGAGAGAGGTAGGGAGAGAATAAATTATAGAGGGAAGAAGGGGGAGGGAGAGAGAGAGGAGATAGAGAAAATTAGAGAGTGAAGGAAGTAGGGCAAGAGAGGTGAGATAAACATAACTAGAGAGGGAAAGAGGGAGAGAGATAATAAAAAGATAAAGAGAAGTAGAGAGGGAAGGGGAGAGTGAGAGAAAAAGAGGGGGAGGGAGAGAGAGATGAGGGATGGAGGGACATGTAGGGAGAGATAGGTGAGATAGAGAGAGTAGAGAGGGAAGGAGGGAGATAAAGAGGTAGGGAGAAGTGAGAGAGAGGTGATAGAGAGATATGATACAAAGATTTAGAGTGGGAAGGAGGAAGGTGGATAGATTGAGAGGATGAAGGATGGAGGGAGGGAGAGAGAAAGAGGTATAGAGGGATAGGTTATATATAGATAAGTAGAGAGCGAAGGTGGATGGAAGGAAGAGAGAGAGAGAGAGAGAGAGAGAGAGAGAGAG
>VDFB02339958.1:0-27824 GCA_007258455.2 Sequoia sempervirens
AATCATGAACTTCAACAATCTTACATCTCTTTGACATCCAACCATGAACTGTCCTTCAATATAAATGCATATGGTATCTACAAAGGTTGACATCAATGACAACACACTATCCGCAAATTTTTCAATAGATTATTTCCCTATAATCATTGGATGTGTAAATAGATCATATTCCAAATTTAAAATTATCCTTTTCTATGATAACCCATGCCACCCTATTGCAAGGAGTGAAACCATTTTCAATTACACATTTAACCCACTAATTAGCTAGAAGAATAGCCATACCTCCTTTGCCTCTATCGTGGTTGGTATAGAATTGGGTTGTATCTTTCCATAGGAATTTGAGATTGTTTCCAAGTGTAAATTTGGTAAGCTTTGATCTTTTGAAGGAGGACAACATCTTTATTTTTCTCAAGGTTTAAATATATTCTTACTATGTATTTCTATCTGGGGATTCTAGTCCCCTAACATTCCAACTTATGCAATCAAGGAGTATAATCCTCCATGATATAAGGTTCATTTGAGCTATTCCTAAAGCCATCAAAGCATTTAATTAAACTATCTTCTTTGTTCTTATTGTACCTTTTATGGCAAGTTTCTCTTTCTTGATTTCTACACTACCTTTTTCCTAATTGCTTTGTTTGGTTTATCTAAGTTATTGAAATATTTATTAAGACCTTTTTGGTCACTCTTTTGATCGTGGATAGGAGAGTTATTGTTCACTATCCTTAGAACATGTTCTGAGAAGCTATCAAAAGGGATGTGTAGGAATTCCTTTTCTTGGATTATATCTATGTCGTTGTCATTGTTAACCTTATAGAACATTTTTTTCTCCTTTCTCCAATACTATTCCTAGATCATGATCTTCCTTCTAATCAACACTAGTATTGGGTAAGGATAAACTGGGTTTAAACCTTGTCATATCTGACTCTAACCTATTGAAGTCTCTCTCAAATCCATATTCCATCTAACCTTGGTTATCTACCTTTTGGGAGTCTTGGACAATATCCATGTTTAACTTCCCTTTTAACTCTAATGGGTCTTCTTTCTTGTCTACTAAGGAAATATTCGTTATCCCATCTATAGAAGTTCCTTTTGGTCCAGAATATGCATCCCCTTGAATTTAGCTTACCGTACTAGTTTCACAAGGTTTTTTTGAGTTGGGGATGAAAGATAGTCATGGTTTTTCTTTTGTAGAACACCTTCTTCATGCTTGCCTATCTGAAAAATGATGTTTTTCTTCTTGCTTTCCATAATCCTTTGTTTATTTTTTTCTAACACCAACTCCTAGGAATTTTTCCTATGCCCCAGGTGGTGGTTAAGCCCTTGGTTTTGGCACCATAGGAGGGATTTTTGAAAAGGAGTTAAGAATTGAAGAGTTGGAGCTTACAACTTGATAGTTTTGAGTTGGAACATTGAGTTTCCCTACTCCATCAACTATCTGATTCTATTTGAGGTTTGTGATAGCAACCACTAAATCATGTATAGTTTTATTTTTGTCAATTTTGATCTTAGTAAAGTTAGGGTTTTTTGTTTACAAAGAGCAGGTCGACCTCTGTAACTTGTTTGGTTGTGTTGTTCTCTATTAATTCGCCCCCATTTTTATGAAGGTTGGAGGGTTTTTTACTATTATTTTGAAAGATCATTTTCTCTTTTAGGATGGGGCAATTCCTCCTAACATGCCCTTCTTTTTTACATAGGAAGCAAGTTTTTAACCCACCTAAGACTTCTATTTTAACAAAGGTCAATTTCTCATTTGATTCAATTACAATTTCTTTCATAATATCAACACCCAAATTTAAAGCAACTAGTAACCTCGCATCCATGCTCATTAGGGTCAAGTTAATTTCCTTTAATCTCATTACTTTTCCCAACGGGGCAATTAATTGGGGTAAAAACACCCATCCGAGGGGGCACATCCCTAACCATCACCCATCTTGGGTATGAAATAGCAAGTATTTCATCATTTAGGGTATTTGGAGACCAAGCCACTGCTTTGAACACATAGCTTCCTACATTTCAATATTGTTTCTCAAGGGTTTTCAATTGCATAGCATGATATTTAAAGAACACAACAAATAATCCTCTTTGTAACATTCTACAAAATGTTATTTGAATGCCAATTTTTTTATGCCAAATATTGTTTAACTATTCATTTAAGAATTTTCTTGCAGGAATTATGTTACAATATAGGTTTGTGAAAAAGATAGCAACCTTATTTAGTCTACTTTCTTCTTTAGCTATAGCCTTTTTCATGTCTAGATTATGGGTGAGGAACAATTTATTTGAGCACAAGGGAGGGTACTTACCATTTCCTCTAGCATCTCGAGGTCTAGATTCCATGCCATTGTCTGCCTTAATTAATTTTGCCAACTTTGGAGCAGAGGAGTTTGACACCTACCACAATGTCTTTGAATGAATGTTTAGCCCCTTCAACATTGTTAGTTATTGAGACTGATTCATCTAAGACCAATCCAAACCCATTGGGCAGATCACCACAAACTAGAACATCTCATTCCATTAAGCCTTAGTGCCTTTCATCCTCCCGAAGGAAAATATAAAGAATAAAACGTTACTACTAAGAATGAAATGCAAAATTCAAGCTATAAATGGAAACAGAACACACGTAGAGTAAATGTAGATTACCAATGGAGAGAGGAAAAGAAAAGAAGGCGGGGTGAGAGTACATGGGTTAAGAGATCTCAAACCCTTAATGGCCTATGACCATTGAAACAACATTAGTTCCCTTGTGTGAATGTCACAATATCCCTGCTGCCACTTGCAAAGCCTATGTTTCTTAATTTCTCAAGATGAGCATTTCTACATTTTTTAGATTTTGAGAAGTTGCTAATGGGTAGAAGTACAAAGTTGTGTCACACTTTTATAAAGGAATTAGCCAACGTTGATCCAACTTTTAAACTTGAATCACTAAAAAGTGATATATATGTTTTGAATTTTGAAATGATGTAAACTAATAAAATATTTATTTTTTAGTATACTTTATGTTTGTATTTTTTTGAAAAAATTAAAAAAATATTTGAATATAGTTTTTTATAAATTAACACTATAATTTAGTTGTTGATAAAATGCTGAAAAATGAAGTTACATGATCCGTCAATCTTTATATAGTAATTTTTTTTTCCTTCAATTTTTTGTGTATATATAACTTGAAGCTTTAGGGCATGAATATATTTTTTTCCAATTTTGATAAGTATATATTTTTAAATAAATATTAAAATGTGCATGTATTAAAACTTAGTTTTTTTACAGTTGATGTCAACTTTCATATTATTATTTATATAAAATAGAAAAAAATTATATCATCTTGATATAGATGCTTGTATCTAGGGCATCATATTTTTTCAATTTTTTTTAATAAGTTTTACTAATGGTAATCAACCTAATGTTTTGTGTTAATAACTTACATTTAGTAAAAATAAAAAATAAAATATAAATAATAATTAAACTATTAAAATATATGCATTTTTTTAAACTAAAATTATGGATCTACAAAAGGGTATGTTTATATTTTAGAAAAAAATGGTTTTTACACAAGTAGAAGTTGTTGAAACATCAAGTTTTTTAAATAATTTTTTTTTTCAATAAATGAGACTCAAAGTGGTGCTAAATATACATTTAGCCAACAATTTTAGTTGAAAAAATTGTGGATGTATATAACTTAGCTAGAATGAATCTTACAAGATCATATGTTTGACCAAAATTAATTTTTAGTTAAAAATACTTAAATTTATTTGTGTTGATAAGTTGGTCGAAAATGTGACACAACTTTGTGTTGATACCCTAATTTATTTTCCAATTTTTAAAAATTGGTAATTCTAATAAATTAGTTGTGATCAACAAATATTATTATTCATTATTTATTTTTGTAGACACCTAAATTTGGACAGTTAATTTATCCAAATTGATCCCCTTTCGTCTAAGCATTCTCTTATCCGCATTAATTAAGTAATATCACTATTATTTAATTAATATCCTCTAAAATTTTTATAATCCCTAAAGTATCTAGTTAAATAATTAAATACCTTCCCCTTTTTATCAAATGAATTAAATAAATGACATTTATTTAATTCCTCATATGTCACATCCTCCATCATTTTTATCTAATCCTAATCCATCTTCTAATCTCATCATTAGGATGTGTCACATCCTCCAACTTTTGCAAGTTGGCCTTTAATCTCTCTTAGCCACCTAACCCTTATCTAATCCTTCATTAACTAGCTTAATCAACCTCTCAAGGAATTTTTAATTCCTTTTATCTTTTCAAGGAATATTAAATTTTTTTCTCTTCCCCATGTGATTTTTGACTTGTCACATCAAGTCACATGTGAAATTTAACTTGCCTTTAATCTATCATTAATTAGTCTAATTAAATACTTGCACAACCTTAATCACTTAATTGAGTCAACCCTATTAAATGTTTTCTCCTTTTGAAAAAGGCACCTTATTCCCAATGTGAATTTTTAATTCACTTTTAATCCCCCAATGCATTTAAAAGAAATTTAAATTTCTTCTCTCATCCCTATGAGAATATTTGAGAAATTTTTAATTCTCCACATGTCCTCTCACCCACATGGGGACAAGGACCTTCTTTATGAGGAGATCTTGTCCAATCCCAAAGTACTATGTACCACCTCTATGTCATGTACTATCCTTCCACCTCATGTACACATCACCCTTTTTAAGCCATATCACATGCCACATGTCAAGATGTGAGGGCATGTGAGTTCTCAACTCACCTTAGCCCCACATCTTGACCATCTATTTTCCTAGAGAATTCTAAAATCTCTATAAATACCCCCTCTTTTCTCTCATTTTGGAAGAGATCATGCATTGTAGCCAAACTCTTGCAAAAATTTTCTAGGAGTCATATTTAGCCATTTTTCACACTTGCATCCACTTTCATCCATTCTCATATCATCGTCTAGCTTGCATCTTGTGCCATCCAAGGAGCATTAAACACCAAAGATCGAAGGGCCAACCAAAGGATCAATTCAACACAAGGTATAAGGTTTCATTTTGCCATCTTTACTTTGTATTGAATCCAACTAGGCTAATCTTGAGGTGTAGGTTGTTTTTAATGTTATTTGCATTTTCTTGTTTGTTGTTCATATTTTGGCACTCAAATTCACCCTATCACATTTTTGGTACGGTCGATGGGACCCACAAACAGGTCTCTTGCTTTCACATTTGTTGTTTTTTGACTTTTTGCAAGTACAGGTTACAGAGGGGCGGACCTGACCTACAAGGGCGGACCTGACCTAACAGACAAGCGGACCCGCCCTCCACAGGAGGACATGACCTTTCCCAGGGGCGGATTTTCCCTCACAGACTGGCGGATTTTCCCTCACAGACAAGCGGACCTGACCTTACAAACAGGTGGATTTGACCTTAAAGACAGGCGGATTTTCCCTCATAGACAGCCGGATTTTCCCTAGACAACTTTTTTCCAGAAGGTAAAATTTCATTTTTTAGCAATCTTTTGGTTGTTTTAAGGGTTTTTAACCCCAAATTTAGGTACATAGTGTAACTAGGAGGTGTCAATCAACCTTGTTTGTCGTGTTTTCTAGGTGAGCTATTTGACATATCCAATCCCCTTGCACCATTTGGCGATCATGGGTAATGAGAAATTGTAGCTTACCACGTCCTTTAAGTCCACCCCTTCTATTTTTCTTAGTGGGACCTACTTGGGGATTTCATCACCCCAAGGGACGATTCCAACCATGTGTACCGATGGAGTATATAAAGGGGAGAGAGTAAAATTTGTACCTCAATCCAACCACATTGTAATTAGCGAAGTATCAGGATGACGTGAAGAGTTGGTCTAAACCTTTTAGGTTCCCGACTCATGCTTGTAACGGGTTGGTGTTCACGGTGTGATTGTCTGAATTGTCTTCTTTGTGCGAAACCAGTGATTGTCTTATTTATTTCACTCAGCCATAGCCTTTTGATTGATGATTGTTGTGTTTTGAGTCCTTTGTCTTAGTATTTTTGTCAAAAATCAATTCAAACCTGCAGACAACCAAATTTTCCCTCACAGACAGCTGAATTTTCCCTTCTCTGTAAAAATTTTGGCTCCTTAGGCGGACCTGACCCATCCAGGGGCAGACCTGACCTATAAACCAGTCCTTTTGGACCTTGTTTTAGCCAAATTTGACCAACTTTTGCTCCTTGGGCGGACTTGACCCATCCATGGGTGGACCTAACCTTTGACCCACCCCTTTCAAGCCTGTTTTGACCAAATTTTGCTCCTTGGGCAGACCTAACCCATCCATGGGTGGACCTAACCTATAAACCAATCCTTTTGGAGCCTGTTTTAACCAAATTTGACCAAATTTTGCTCCTTGGGCGGACCTGACCTATAACTAGTCCTTTTGGAGCTTGTTTTAGCCAAATTTGACCAACTTTTGCTCCTCGGGCAGACTTGACCCATCCATGGGTAGACCTGACCTTTGACCCACCCCTTTTAGGCCTATTTTGACCAAATTTGACCAACTTTTGCTCCTTGGGTAGACCTGACCCATCCATGGGCGGACCTGACCCTTGAACCTTCCTTTTCCAGCCTTTTTCAGCCAATTTTGACCAACTTTTGCTCCTTGGGTGAATTTTCCCTCATACTTAGCCAAATTTTCCCTCACTCAGCCAGATTTTCCCTCATTCCATTCAGCTAGATTTTTAGTCATACTCAGCCGGATTTTCCCTCACTCAGCCAGATTTGCCCTCATACTTAGCCGGATTTTCCCTCACTCAGCCAGATTTTCCCTCATACTTAGCCAGATTTGCCCTCATCCTCAGCCAAATTTTCCCTCATACTCAGCCAGATTTTCCCTCACTCAACTGGATTTGCCCTCATACCCAGCCAGATTTGCCCTCATACTCAGCCAAATTTTCCCTCATACTCAGCTGGATTTTCCCTCATATTCAGCCAGATTTTCCCTCACTCAGCTGAATTTTCCCTCATACTCAGCCCAATTTTCCCTCATACTCAGCTGGATTTTCCCTCACTTAGTCAAAATTTTCCCTCATACTCAGCCAGATTTTCCCTCACTCAACTAGATTAGCCCTCATATTTAGCTAGATTTTCCCTCATACTCAGCCAGATTTGACCTGCTCAGCTGGATTTTTCCTCACAGACAACCGGATTTACCTTAACACACAGCCATATATGCCCTACCATTTGCACACTATTTGCCCATTTTCCTTCGTTCAAGCGCCAATCTTCTTGATTTTTCGTTCTATTTCCAACGACATATACCACTTCATACTTTTGAGAAGTTTCCCAAAGCCCCTTTTCCTTCCCCATCTGCCTTCTCGAGGGGGGGCATACCCTACCATTCTATCTCAATCTTCCATCATAAACCTTCCCTTGCGAGAATGGGGCATCCCCTCTAGACAACCATATATGCCCTCTAGACAACCATACCCACCCTCCTCTGGAGCCATACCTTCCATCCACAACAATCCTGATCAACCATTCACTTGTTCTAAATAATCTTTCATCTATTCCAAACCTTCGTCTTCTCGTTCTGAGAATCATTCATCTATTACTCATTCTGAGTAGTCGTTCATTTGTTTCGATCAATCTTCTACTCATTTTGAGTATTCGTTCATCCATTTCTATCATCCATTTCTCCAATCAAATCATCGTTTTCCCCATCCAAATCCTCTAAACTTCATCTCAGGTTATTATCCAAATTAACCTAAGTATCTAATATGGTCATCATCATCAAAATCTACTTAGGATTGTCATCTATCCTAAGTTAATCATCATCGTTGGCCCAATTAATCCATTTTCAATCTCAAAGTGGATTTGGTGCCACAATCATACATTTATCCTTTAATCTGATTAATCAGTATCCTACGTCACCTAGGGTAATCTCTGAACGTGGTTTAGAATCCCTTCCATCATCCTATCCAATCCATCGATTAATCTTATCCAATCCAATCCAATCACATCCCTATCCACTCACCTTTGACCCAATCAATCTACTTCCATTCAAAGCAGATTCGATGTCGTAATCATCCTTTGATAATCCAATCCGATCATCAGAAACAATCCCATATCATCGTCCAATCATCCTAATCTGAGCTTTAATCCAATCCTGATCTGAGCTTGACCTAAATCCCAATTTAAGCTTTAGTCCATTCCCATCCAAAATCTTTGATCCATCTTCTTTATCCTTTCATCATCATGAATCCTTATCCTCCATCAATAGTGGTCAAGGGAAACCCTAATTATGTTGACAACGATAACGAAAGTCTTGTTGATCAAGAAGAATGTGAGATAGGTTCCCTTGACACTATAATTGCTAGTAAGCTTTCTCCACCCGCTTTCCAAAATCCAATCACCCCTTCAAGTCATCCTATTATGTCTTCATCCATGCCTAATCATGCTCCCTATGCTACCTTTGACAAGGGATATCCATCATATCCTTCATCCACATCATCCTCTTATCCAACATTTGCATCCTCTTATCCTAGTTCACCATCACAATACCCCTATCCTAATCCCTCATCCACATCCTCATATCTTAATCCTTCATCCGCATATACCCCCTACCCTAATCTTCCATACCAATATCCTCACCCTAATCCTACATTCGCATCAACCTATCCTAATCTAACATCCACATCAACTTATCCTAATCCAACATCCGCATTTCCCTATCTCCATCCGCCACCTCAATCTTCCCATCCTAATCCACCATCCCCATACCCTTACTACAATCCACCACCCACATCCTCGTGTCCTAATTCACCATGCCAATACCCCTATCTTAACCCTTCACCTAATCCCCCATCTATTCCTAGTCCTACATCTAATCCCATTCCCCTATCTAATCCTAGTCCTAATCCCCCACTAATCCATAATCCCTCATCGACTCCTACCACACCATCTCAGCCTAGAGTATGCAAGCCTCTCATTTCAGAAGTTCTCCAAGGACTTATAACAAAGAAGACATCTCCCACTCCACACCTTGAAGTTGTGGAATCATGCCATCCCAACCCATCATCCACGATCATTGGTGATGAGACTCTTCCCCACCCAACACCTATCATTGATGATACCACCCCTAGCACAACTAAAACCATCAAAACCATCACATGCTCTAAATCCACTGACCCCCCATCTCCTACCATCACATCCACCGAATCCATTGAACAACCACCTCCTACTCTGAGAGTCATCGAACCCATTGACGACACCCAAATCCAATCCACTTCTTCCACTCCTAGTGTCACTAAAATTCATTCCCATGAATGTTTTCAATCCCCCATCCCTCCATCCTCCCCACCTGAAGAGTCCCACCAAGACTCCATTATCATGCCTCCCGCACACGATGAGTCATGCCAAGAGCCTAATCCAAATCATTCCAACATATCCCCTTCTCCAGATCAAGATCCTACCATCCCATCTAGTCCACCTCAAGATCACAGTCCCCCATACATTCCATCTCATGATCCCCTTGTCATCCAAGCTTCCACCGCTCCATCTCCATCTCCATCGCATGAGCCCACTACCACAAATCCAGATCCTATCATACCCCCTGATCCCTCTCCTGATACCACCCATCCAAATGATGCAATCCCATCATCTCCCTCTCATGATCCCCCATCATCGCCTAAAATTGTTATCCCTACACCGCTTGCATATCCCCTTGGTACTCTCACATTCTTCCATGGTGGCCTCCTTGCAAAAGAAAAACATAGTGTATTTACCATCCACCATCCTCCACCTAATAATGGACTCGCATCATGTTTTCAAAATAACACAAATCCTATCATGGATTGCATGTTCAAAAAAATGAACTATCAAGGAAAAGGTCTAGGCTTTCATGAGCAAGGTATTTTAGAGCCCATCCAAGTCAAAGAACAAATCTGCATGCAAGGTCTTGGACCTATTTCCAAGACTCACAATCTAAAGATGTTGGTACAACCTCTAGACGTCCTCAACAATCCTTTTCCAAAAGAAATGTCGGCTCTTCCCATCGCTCCACCAGATCATATGCTTCCATCCCTCCTCCTCTATCGTATCACCTCAAAATAACCATCCATATTCCTCCTTCATCTGCTCCATCCATTTTGGGTCCTTACATCCCTCCATCCACCATATCCCGTCCTTCATCTACTCCATCCATCTTGGGTTCTTATGTCCCTCCACCCACTCTGTATGCTTTAGGTCCATATATCCCAAGATCACCTCCTCCATCTCATCCTTTCATCCATCCAACACCTATCCATGCCATCCATCATAAACATCCTAATCAGGATCAACACAGGCACATTCCTACACATCCTCCATCTACACATAATCCTCATCATCCTACCTCCATTGCTCCACATCGTCCATCTCCTCACACCCATCCCATTGCTACTCAAGGAACTTTGGATGCTAACATAAAAATACATAAATCCAAACATCCACATGAATCTAAAGCTCCCCATGTCCCCTCTAAAAGACATGGTGAAGAGAAGAAAAATCTAAATCCAAATCAAATCTGTAGGCCACAAAGGTCCAGCAAAGAAAAGATCAAAACCATGTGGATCCCAAAGAAAAAGAATCAAGATGCAATGCCTTCAAATGACAAATCTGTGAGAACATCCAAAGTTGCTAATCCAAAATCAAATCATACACTTCCTCCATCTCCTAAATCTATTTTGGGTCCTTACGTCTTAAAATTCACTATCCCATCTCCTCCATTATGCCCACATTCTCCATCCATTAATCCTCTTATCTTTTCACATCCACCACCACATGTGCCAATGTTGGTTCTGAACTCATCTCCCCATCATATATCCACCCCATCATTCCATCCATACCCTTTGCAGCATCCCATCCATTATCCCATGTATCTCCCCTCTCAAATCCCTCTAATTCATCCTCTTGCATAATCCATTTATCCTAATAAGGTTGTACTAACATCCAACAGTCGCTTCAAACATGGGCTCTTAATACCTCATATAGAACTTAATGTTTGAATCCTTCATCCATATCCTTATCACATGTCTTCTAAATCCACTTATTCGCCTCCCTATCCTTATCCATCTCCTTTCACATGCCATCCAAAAAGTCAAAAAATCCAAAAAAGTCAAAAAAATCCACAAAAGTCAAAAAATGCAAAAAAAAGTCAAGAAATCCAAAAAAGTCAAAAAAATCCAAAAAATAGAAAATCAAAAAATAAAATAAGAAAGAGAAATAATTTGTCCATCGGTGAAACCGGGCAAAACAAGCTTCTTGATAAGTACCATGATGAAAACATGGAAATGTAGTGTCATAATGAAATCCCCATCCGGGTGACTTAGGGGCAGCTCGATATGCATTCCCTCTCCATCCGCTATGCTTCCTTCTATGCTTCCAGCTATGCACCCGTCTTCCACCTATACATCCTTTTCATTCATCCCCTCTGTCCTACCTATCTTACACATCCTGCTTGGCATATCTCATTTATCCCAATCCTTCCATCCTCCTTGTGATCTTGATAACAATAGGGCAAACATATAAGCATGCTTTGGGCACCTCTTAGCATACATCTCCCTCATTTTCACACTATCCCAACTGTCATTCACACTCGTCTATCTTCCTTATCCAATCTTCGCTGGCGCTACCTTTCCTTAATCTCCCCTTCCTTTATCCATGCATCCTATCTTCATCCATCTAGCTCCTTTATTTTCCTATCCTTCTCTATTGCATCCTTCGTGCCTCCTCGCACATGACATATCTAGAGTGGGGGCATCTATCTTCCTTTGTGATACAATCCTTGGAGACACCATTCATTCCATTAGAGCAATCCTTTTCACCTCCCAATCCTCATCTCCTTCTCCTTATCCCATCTTATAATTCCTTTTCATTGGTCTCTAGCTATTGGCTACTCCCCATGCAACCCAATGCCATCTACCTCATCATCATCACTTTATCATCTCCGATCCTTTCATCATCTATCTTCCCATCTATCTTTTACGATTTGATAACTATCCCATCTTTGTTTGCGGTCACCATCATCCCATCCTTAATCCAACAAGCCCATTCGGTTCCATCAGATTGTCCCATTTTGTCATATCTTCCCATCATCTTTTATCCATTGTTTATCATTGATTGCCGAATCCACGCCGCGGTTCCCTTTCATACCGCACAACCACGGATCCACCTCGGTCCCATCCATCATCGATCTATATTGTCCACTTTTCTCCTTTTCTCCATCCTATCTTCATCATCCATTGAGGTGTCCACCATGGTCCGTCGTCAACCTTTTGTTGAACTATGCGGGGTCTATGTTTTCACTTAGGCAAGGCTAATCTTTGATCAGCCCCCAAGCCCCTAGGTCGCTAGGATGTATCAGTCTCCTATCTTGTGTCATGTCTCTTGTGTCATGTCGTCAAGCTATGCCCTTATCTCGTTGGTTCTTAACAAACGAGATCCACTTGTATTAGCAGATCCAATCAATTTTTAAAATATCCTGCATCATATCAGTCTTTCAGTTTAGCATCCATCATCGGTCTCAACAGGATGAATCCTTCCTAACAAACCTCATCAATCCCATCCATCCCCTTGATCCTATGGAAAGGGACGTTTGAAATTGATTGCGATCTTTTGATGCTTTTGACTTTTGTTTATCATTTGATCTCCCTATCATCACTTGTCATGGTCACCTTGATCCATCATATCATGGTGTGCTTTGACTAGTCAACATAGGGGTGTATCTTGATCTTTTGTTTGTTGCTATCTTCTTAGTTGTCCCACGTAGTACCCACCAAAATCCCTGAGGTATTGTGTTACGCTGGGGCATCCTTGTGTGCTTGTGGTTATCCCAATACCTTTGCCCAACCAAGGTCATCACGACTTTGGGGTGTTGGGATAGCCTTCTTGTTTTTTGTGTTTGTTTCATGCATTAGACACTAATCTGCCTTGGTCCTTTATACCTTGGTGCATCGTGTCTTCTGCTATAGCAAAACTCAATGCTCCTAAAGATGGAAAATTGCATTTGGATTGCATTTCATCTCCATCCTCTTATCTATCAAATCCCCCCATCCATTCATCCTTCATCACTCTACCTTCTCACCCATCACTTCACATCATCTTCCTCATATCCCCTTTTGCATCACGTCATCCATTTCGAGAGCACACCCATGTTCTCTTGAACCTGCATGTCCTCTCGAGGGGGATCCTCAATCCCTAACTTTCATCTTCACCCCCATCATCTTCCCTTCCTAGTCACTCCTTTGAATGACTGGGGCATCTTTCCCAATCTAACCGTCTTCTTCTAAGTTCTATGTTTTAATATTCTTTGAAATGATGCTACTTCGTAACACCATCTCAAAAAGGGAAAAATGTAGACACCTAAATTTGGGCACTTGATTTATCCAAATTTATCCCCTTTCGTCTAAGCATCCCTTTATTTACATTAATTAAGTAATATCGCTATTATTTAATTAATATCCTTAATTCTGTCAAATCCCTAAAGTATTTAATTAATAAATAAATACCTTATCTCTTTAATCCTCCTTTTCATCAATTGAATTAAATAAATATTCTATTTATTTAATTCCCATTATGTCACATCCTCCATTTTTATCTAATCCTAATTATTTCTCCTAATCTCATCATTACGATGTGCACATGCCTAATCCTTGATTAGAATGTGTCACATCCTCCAACTTTTTCAAATTGGCCTCTAATCTCTTTTAGCCACCTAACCCTCCTCTAATCCTTCACTAACTAGCCTAATCAACCTCTCAAGAAATTTTTAATTCTTTTTATCCTTCCAAGGAATATTAAGTTATTTTTTCTCTTCCCCATGTGATCTTTGACTTGTCACATCAAGTCACATGTGAAATCTAACCCTCTTCTAATCTTCATTAACTAGTATAATCAAGTACTTGCACAACCTTAATCACTTAATTAGGTCATCCTTAATCCCCATATCATTTATGGAATGTGTCCTTAGTCAACTTCATTAAAAACTTTCTCTTTTTGAACAAGGCACTCCATTCCCCATGTGAATTTTTAATTCATATTTAATCTCCCAATACATTTAAAGGAATTTTAAGTTATTTCTCTCATCCCCATGAGAATATTTGAAGAATTTTTAATTCCCCATATGTCCTCTCACCCACATGGGGACAAGTACCTCCTTTATGAGGAGATCTTGTCCCAATCCCAAGGTACTATGTACTCCCTCCATTTATGTACTATCCTTCCACCTCATGTACACATCACATTTTTTAAACCACTTCACATGCCACATGTCAAGATGTGAGGGCTTGTGAGTTCTCAACTCACCTTGGCCCTACATCTTGATCTTGGTGGCTCAATCTTGACCGTCCATTTCTCTAGAGAATTCCAAATTCTCTATAAATACCCCCCTTTTCTCTCATTTTTGGGGAGATCATTCATGCTAGCCAAACTCTTGCAAAAAAAAAATTCAATCTATACTTAGCTATTTTTGCACTTGCATCCACTTTCATCCATCTTCCATCCATCTACATTTGCATCTCTTACCATCCAAGGAGCATACAACACCAAAGATTGAAGAGCCAACCAAAGGATTGATTCGAGGCAATGTAAAAGGTTCCATTTGGTCATCTTTATTTTGTATTGAATCCAACTAGGCTAATCTTGAGGTGTAGATTATTTTTAGTGTTATTTGCTTTCCTTTGTTTGTTGTTCTTATTCTAGCACCTAAATTCGCCCTATCACAATTTTAACTTGAATAAATATTATTTCTTTATGACTATCAAACTATATACAATTTTCCACAACATTTGTTGTGAGGATTATGATTTGGGAATTGTAAGGATGGAATTAAGGTACTTCTCAACTAAAACTAATAAATTTGTTTGTTTGCCATTGAAAATCATTTAGAAAATATGTAATCTCTTGGGTAATGATACTAAAGTGGACTTTGTTGATCATGTTATTGGATAAAGGTTTATCATACAGTAAACACAATTGATGCTCATCATGAAACCAATACTTATCTTAAATTTGAGATTTCATTTCCAACCAATTAACATTATGATCTGAATTATAGTAGCTAATTAGGAGATGGTATTTGATACATACTATTATCTATAGTTGAACACCATAAATCTAAGTAAGGTTTAGCAAGTCTACCTTTTATATTTGATCATCATTCAATTTCCATGGGTGAAAATTCACCTACTTCTTGAGGCTGTCTAATGGGGACATTACATCCTATTACTATTTGCACATGTTTTACATCCATTCATAAGTCTAAGATATCACATTTCCTATCTTGGGTCAATCCCATGGTGCATGGGCTCATGCAAGATAGACCCAAATTCAAATAGTCCATTCTTGTCATTTTAACTACTTGTTGGGAGGTAAATACAAGTTCATACAACTATTTTTTATGTCATGGCATTTAAAGATATTGTACATCTAAACACGTCAAGCAACAAGAAAGAACATTTTTATTATAAGGAGCATTCATTCTAGGAACATTTGATTTTGGAACATTAAAACGAATACATTTGAATCAAAATTTACATCTAGGTTATTTTTGTGAACTTGTTATCTCCCAACGCTTGTCAAGACTATAAAGTCAATCTTTCAAGGGGATCGACTAGGTGAACATGACCCTTGCAATTCAATGAATACTATTAACCCTTATGCATTTATTAGACAATAAAGATTCCAACAAGTTATAGACATTGTCAAAGCAAAGCCATGCCTCAAAAAAGTAATTTTGCATTGTATTGAATCAAGGCACTCAAAATATATGCACAAAAGACTCCAAATATATAAAGTTTCAAAGACGTTAATTCTCCATATTATAGGAATTTGATCCTATAATTCTAATATTCATATTCCAACATCAATTTATGAGCTAAGTAATTTTATCTTCTTACATTTATTAACCTAGAATCATGTAAGAATAATTTTACTTCTCTTGATTTATACACTACAGAAAAAGAGCAACCTACTTATTTTGACTTGTGTTAACATTAATTAAATTTTAAAGATCCATGACACCAATTTCAAAATATCTAATAAAACATGTCTACTTCGTAATAAAACATGTCTACTTCGTATGCTCTTTGTGTTTCATCCCATTACCTTTTTTCCCTCTTTCCTAAGTCCTTTTTCCATTAATTATTATGAAAATAAAGAATGTTTAATACGTTTTTAAAGAATGAAGGAATGCTTCCAAAATGCCAAATTGTTGAGCTAATGATATAATTTGATTGATTTGCTACAGGGACTGATTATGTTAAAGGAACCGGCCATGTGGAAGACAACCCTTGAAGGTCAGAAAACACTAGGAATGACAAAGGATGGGTCGAATGTGCTATGAAACTGCTCGCTTCCATTTTTTATTACATTTCAAAACTATTTTTAATGTTGTTTTGGGTTTATGGCCTGTGGCCAAACCAAGGACTATTGATATCCGATTTGTTGGCCATTGGCCATAACAAACCGTAACTTCTTTTAATCATAGTGTATTTGATGTGCTGATCGCATCTATATATATGGTATGATTTGGATTGTAGGGGATGGAGAGAAAATAGAGAACAGAAACACACTTTGTTTTTGCAAGAAATTGGATGAATAGAATTGGATGTTTGTGGTATTGAGTTAGTGTAATCAACTTCTTTCCACTCACCTTGTGAACCAGAGGAAGGGCCCCCTCTCAGGATACTTGGTGAGGTTATTTTTTGTTTTGATTAGTTAGAATTTACATTCAGTACAATTTGATTTATGTTGAATGCATTTTATAGTGTGAGGTGTTTGTGATTTGATTTCCTTTTAAGCTTGGAAAGTTTTAATATTCAACTTATGTAATTGGTTTAGTATTACACAATGAATTGAAATTAGTGTGATCAATTTTTTGTTGGATGTGATCATGATCTGAAGTGCAAGAAGTTCACTTGCTTTAGCAGTTTACTCGTTGTTCAGTTGTATTCACTATTTTCAAAAGATTACTCTGTATTTTGTCTTGTGAACTTCCTGTTGCACTGCAACTTCATGTCATCCAATTAATAGCTCTTGTTGCCAAAATTTTATCAATTGAAACTATTGCAATTTTGAAAATCATTTTATGTATAACTGAGACTAAGAGTATTTGATCAGTTTTTTACGTTTAATTCAAGTGTGATTATGTTATTTGATTTAAGTATTCTTATTGAGTCATGAATTGTTTAAAGAATGAAAGTTAAAACAATTTCTAGTGAGTGTGAAAGCCGAATACTTATTTTTCATAGAGTGCATCTTATATTTTTTCAACTTATTGTCCTCAGCCCTTAGGCAAACAGCCCCAATACCTTTTGTCATTTTATGTTCCCTGGGTTGAAATACAAGAACAAACTAAGGAGAAGTCATACCCATTGGATTCATAGTACCATTTAATGAGGTCATAAAGATAAGCTTATTTGTAATCCACAGTTTTTCCCTACAATATCAATGAAAATAGATAAGCAATAAGAAAAAAATACTCTCTAAACTCCATTGTCACGACACAAGTACTTGTTCCTCTAAAGCATGTACATTTATATTAAAAATACTATACCAATAGGAACATCACTTAAAACAAATAACAAGAATAATGTAAACGTTATAATAACTTTTAAATCAAAGAAAGGCATTGAATCCATAACATGTAGTTTTGTCATGCAAGAAAACACTATTTTATTTGGCACTAATACAATTTAATTGTGTACCATGCTACGTGTCACATTTTTCAATATTCTCATTTTTTTGTTGAAGTTAAAAAATACAACCTCACATAACCCAGTGAACACCTGCAAGCAAATAACCTGTCACATAGAAGAGATACCAAAAACACAAGAATAGTGCTTTGCTTGCCCGTGAAGCAAAAATGCATAAAACAAGAATTGGATAATTACAAAGAGATCAATCCTTATGAAAGGAGATCAAAACCCTAAAGGTGGGTAATTAATAATTAATTAATTATTAATGGACCTAAATTTAGCTTAAGTGAAAAATAAAGTAAAGGTGACTTAATTAATTAATTAATCAACATGATTAAATTAATTAAGTAATTAACCTATTACTCTAACACCCCCCCCCCTTAGGATGAACTTAGGGAGAAGCTAAAAAACTAAGGACAAAATGCATGAAAGCAAAGATGGGTCTCGGCAACAAGGCCTGATGAGGTACCCATGAACAAATGCAATGCAAACTAAACCAAACGGGGTAAAGGAGAAAACTACGTGGGAACAAAACTCCTCCCCAAAATAGGATGCAAAACAAAACTAAGTGATGAAAGATGGAGGACTCCATAAGACCCGCCAAGGACACCATCCATCACAAACATACATGAAAGAACCCCCCCAGAAGATAGGAAGAAGGAGACCACATAGCCCCCCCATAATGAAGTAGCTCCAAAAAGACTGAAGAAACTGCATCTCCTGAAAGAAGTGAGAGGGAAGAAGCCTCATGAATGCAATCTCTGAAGGTGAATCAGGTGTAGCCCAAGATGTCTCCACATAAGTAGGTATGATCTCAACCAATGAAGAAGTCAAAGTAGGTGAAGACTAAAGAGAAACCTCTAAAGATGAATGATCAACTAGGTCCTGTTGCACTAAAATAGAAGAAACCACATCTATAGCCATAGAGGTATCAGCAACTGCAATAGTAGGTGGAGGAGATCAAATGGATGGATCAAGAACTGGATCCGAAGTGAGAACACCAATGTTCAAGAAGCCAAATGTCTCCTCTGAATGATTATTCACACTAGAAGTGTGATGAATAGCTATAGGAACATAAACACCATCAGAAGAAAAATTTACAGAGGAATACAACTGAAATGAGTGATCCACCACCCCAGTAGCAATAACCTCTCTACTCTCCAAGTCTTTGATGATAACGAAATCAGGTGTGAACTCCACAGATCTCCCATTGCCTCCATGTGTGATCTGATATATGGAAAGAAGGTTGTTCGTCATATGAGGAACACACGACATCCTGAAAAGTGTTGTCCCCAAAACTAATAGACCCTTCCCTATAACACTCATGTATGTATTGTTTCCCATCAAAATAGGAGACAGTGCAAGGCTCAAAGGAAATGAACATAGACTGTGAAGATGTCATATGATGAGATGCTCCTGAATCTAGAAGTCATCTCCCTTATCTAAGACCTGAATAGGCACAAAGAGAATGTCCCTTCATATCTGATGAAGTATGTAAACCAATTGTGCCCCTGTCATGCTGCTCTGAAGAAGAAGAATGAGGGGAAGGAGATGATGCAGACATCCTAGAAGGCAAATCAATCTAATGTTTCTAAAGAAGATGCTTCAACTCATCAATGTCCTTATAGCAACTATGTTCTGCATGTCCTTCCCTCTTGCAATATGCACATGTTACCTTCTCCTTCTTAGATGATTTCCCCTTAAAAGAGGAGGATGAATATGAGGACTCCTTTTGCTACTCATGAGATTTGGAATCCTTTTGTTTCTGTTTCTTGTCTTTTCCTGTAGAAGCCTTCTGATCTTTGGGCTCCTGTGATGCAATAAGTGCCTGTAATGTAGAAGGTTTCAACTTGCCCATGCTAGCCAACTTGGCCTGCTCCCGAGTGAGAGAAGAAGAAAAATTATCAAAGGAAGGCATAGTAAACCTAGTACCAAGAGCATCCCTAGTGGCATAAAAGGTAGATACAAAAACTGAATAATTTGGTCCAAGCTTAGAAAGAATGGACAATATCAACTGAGAGTCTTCCTTCTGAACACCACACTGTGAAAGTTGCAATCTGAGAGACTTAAGCTTTGTGAAGAACTCCTATATGCTATCAAAATCCCTAGGATTTAAGCCAATAAGCTCATTCTCCAACTAAAACCCTCTCATAGTATCTTGCTTCCCAAACAAAGACTCCAGAGTAGTCTAGATCTGATGGGGTGTAGTGCAAGACTCAATATGGAAAAGAAGATCAGGAGAAATAGATAACCATAAAGTACCAAAATCTTCATCACACCTATTAAACCACTTTCTCTTTTCAGTAACACCTGTAGGTTCAACTTTTGTACCCATGGTCACCCTGTACAACCCTTTGTGCATCAAATGAATCTCCATTTATTTTTTCCAACCAAAGTAGTTGAATGGAGTAAGGGATACAATATTATGTGAATCCATGATGAAAACAATAGTATATACTCTAAATACAAAAAAAAAATCTCTTTGATCTAAAAAAAAAAAGTCTGAATTACACGTTTCCCAACAAAATAGCCAAGAAAGCAAAAGTTGAGATCTGACAAAAAATTCAAATACCTAGTAAAATTTTTAAAAAAATCAGGTCTGAGATCTGTGTAGAGGGCGGATTCAGCTTTCCGATGCCGCGAGAATGGCGAAAAACGGAGTCCAGAGTCAAAAGTTATGCCTCCCAGACTAAAAACAGCTACTTCAAACTTCAGAGGCCGAAAAAAACATTAAAAAGAAAAAAAACAGAAAATCAAACTTAGACCATTGGATAGTGCCCGAAACCAGCTTTCTGACGATATCTCGTTTTCAAAAATCCAAGTTTGTATGCAAAAGTTATGACCAAAATACCAAAACTACTCTAAAAGAGTTTGGGGGTTAAGCTTGGCAGTTTGGCTAGCAGCTAGCATTAACCGCTAGTGGTTAACTAACGGTGGTTCCCTTCATCACTGGTTTTTTTAATTATTTTTCTCAGATTGTGTGTCGTACCAGGCCGTACGACCCAAAAATGGAAAAAAATTGCCTTTCAGAGTCACTGTGTCTGATTTCGATGATTTGATAGTCGATTTTGGGGTTTTTGGGTGCTCTGAACACGATGGTGAGGTCTATTTGGGATCAAAATGCTCCAAAATTACAGGTATGCTCTAGATCTAAAAACCTTCATAAACTTGAAACCCTCACAGATCTGACACCGTGAATCCAAATTTGACGAAACAAAGGTCAATCTTGACTGATTCAAGTGTTCCGGACGCAATGGTGAGGTCCAATTTGACTCAAGATGCACAAAAACGTCACTTTCAGGACATGATCCCTCAAAAAATGAATAGAAAGCGACAGATCTAAAGCTCTGATACCATGTTGAAGTTGAGAAGTACAACCTCATAGAACCCAGTGAACACCTGCAAGCAAATACCCTGTCACATAAAAGAGATACCAAAAACACAAGAATAGTGCTCTGCTTGCCCGTGAAGCAAAAATGCATAAAACAAGAATTGGATAATTACAAAGAGATCAATCCTTATGAAAGGAGATCAAAACCATAAAGGTGAGTAATTAATAATTAATAATTAATTGGGCCTAAATTTAGCTTAAGTGAAAAATAAAGTAAAGGTGACTTAATTAATTAACAAGATTAAATTAATTAAATAATTAACCTATTACTCTAACATTCTCGACTAATGTTAAGGTTCTAAATAAGACTAAGAAAATTAGTCAGTAGCAATCCAACAAATTATGTTTAAAAACTTTATGGTCAAGAATTTTTCATGTTTACATTTAGGTGAACAATATTGAAATTAGTACTTCAAAAATAAGTGCTTTTAATTGGTTAGCATCTATCACTACGAACTAATAATATATTCATCCATAACTAAACACTAACATGACATGAGATAGACGACCTTGTGTATAGTTTTCATCCTCAACAATATCACTGTTAAGTTATATTATCATTTATTGCATACAGAAGATCACTAGGAACCAGTGTTACCCCAAGTTTTTGGGACAAGGACGACGGGACAAGTCCCCAAGTTTCCAAATTATAAGGCCAAATTTGGGGACGAAGAGGGGATGACTGTACAAAATATAGGGAAAATTATAAATAAATAGGGAAATTCTAAATATTTATATGAAAACATGGATAAGGCATGCATAATATACATTATAGAGCCTTAACATATAACATTTGTGTTCAACATTATTTGTCAATACTCAATACACATTCAAAATTCAAAATTAGCATGAATCATGAAACAACCTCCAAGTTATAATTTATAAACTTATATCAAAATGCCCAAAGGCTACATTGTTGCCATATAGTTTTAAAGTATGATTTTAAAATCAAAATACAATAAACAAAGAGCAATAGCACTGATGCCCATAAACCGCAGAATCTCTCATAACTGCATCAAAATCAAATTCATCCTCTGAGTCACTACCACAACGATGGTCCACCACGGCCTCAACCAACGGAACCCCAACCAAACCCTCAACTGTCTCCCCCTCATCTACCTAGGCCATGTCCTTGGGATCAATATCTCACCATAGAGCTAGAGTCTATCGACACTCCAGAGTTTGTCAATCCTGAAGTGGAAGAGCACTATGAACGACTACTAGCTTCTCTGCTCGTCTAAAGGTAAGTCTATTCCTCTTGAGGGAGTGGATAAAGCTATATGTGGACCAATTCCTCTCTGCAGCAAAGGAATTGGTAACCTGTGCAAAAAGGCGAGTAGCAAGTGTCTTCAACTACAGTGTATCCCTCCCATGCCATGTCCACCATCCAATAGGGTCTGTTTGAGCTGATATAGCTCTATCCAACCTCACCTATGGTTTACTCAAGTTTGGGCCATGAAGATTTACAAAGTCTAAGAATTGTGTCTGAAATAGTGAAGCTTTCTTTGTTGAATACATTTTATCAATGGCCCATCTGAAACCATATAAAACCTCAAGGTCATCACATGGAGGCACCCTACCATCCCTTGGTGCATACCATTTGGGATTTAAAGCAAAGGCAACCATATGAAGCGGGGTGTTCATTTTATTCCACCTCCACGTCACAATGGGCCTAATGTGTTGCTCTTATAAATCCGAAGTGGGATCCTTTGCCAAAATTGTTTGCTTGATCTTCCCAAGCATACTGTCAAATGTCCCATATATCTCTCCAAGACTAGGAGTCTATATTAGCATATCAGATGACATCTACAATAGACGAGATGGAGCAAATATATCTGCAAAATGCAAACAAAAAGTTCAAAATAATTAATTGACATGTTAGAAACTTCAAAAGTTGGAACATTGAACAATAAAAGTAAAATATTAAAATCAAAAATTTAATAAGAAAATTAGCAATCTAATGTCTTACCTCACATTGGACCAATCGTCATTGAGGATCTTTTATTTGATGGTCTTTCCTTGAGCAGAACTTAAATTAGGCCATCTAGTCCACTCTACATTGACCATCATCAATTGTAGAGGCTCATGCACCTCAAGCATCCTCTCCAACAAGACGAAGTATGTGGCATATCTACATTCATTCATTGATTCAATGATTCATTAAAACAAAATCAAATTATGAACAAATTGAAATGTTTGAACTTTGAAGTTTCAAATTTTGAAAAATTGAAAGTGAAACAAAATGAAGTGGCATACCTTGTCTCAACGGGTTTGAGAAACTCTTTCTTTGAAAACGATCTAAAGAGAGCAAGTGAGGTGTGGTGATTGTAAATGAACATTTGAATATCTCTAACTTTTGCCACCGTTTGCTTCACCCAATCCAACTTCCCTATGTCTTGCAATGCATGAACACATGGGGTCCAAAACATGTGCCTATAAGTACCCTCCACCATCAAACCAGCCCATTTGCACACATGTGTTGAATCAATTATCATCTACACCACATTAGCAGCCCCAACTTCCTCTATGGCATCTCTCAAAATGGAAAACTGGAATTTTGCATCCTTACGTCTTCCCAAACAATCTATGGCTCTAAGAAAATAAGAACCAGCAAGGCATGTGACTATGGCATTGATGAGTGGCTAATGTCTAACATTAGTCCACCCATCCATCACTGTAGAGCACCTCATCCTCATCAACATTTGTCTCATATCCTCTATTAACACATTAACTTTGGAGTACTCTTTGTCTAAGAGAGTGGTGTGTAGCTTATGATGTTCAAGGGGTATGAATGAAGGACCAATAGTGGCTATATCTTTAACCATTTGTTTGAAATAAGATGAACAGGCCAGATGAAATGGGATGGCATGGGAAAAAGAAAATTGGCAATGGAAGATTCAATGGCTTCTCGTGCTTGGTTATTAAACGTAGACTTAATTGAAGCTCCCTTCCCACTACCACTCACCTTCCTCTTTCCTCTTGTGGCAACTTCACTACTACCAATCATGGAAGGCATAGGCATAGTTGATTGCGCACTTGGAAAAGAAGATGACCCACCTTGAACCCCAGCCAACTCCATTGGCAATCTTTCGCACTCTATTGCTTCATCGTCTTTTAACTCGGGACACATTCTAACTCCATGGCCCACCTCACCCAAAAAATGAGACCTTACACTTGTGTAGTTGCCCCTAAATTCTTTTTCACAAACATGGCAAAACCACACCCTACTACCCCTTGAATTTTTTTGACTTTAGCCCACGGGTGTAACATATTGAAGGAAAGATTTTTTTTGTTTAAAGGGTGCTTTGCATAGCATTCCATGACTATTGAATGGCAATGGTATGGGTTTGTTTGCTCTCCACTATCACTCCCACCCACACTGTTGCTCATGTTTTTTATATTTTAAATGCAAATTTCAACTGAAAAATGCAAAAAAAAAATTAAAAAATCAAACATTGTACGTGTTGTGCCCTCAACACACACGCCCCGTTCGGAACGGGGACCCTCTTTTCTTTCACCTTGCTGGGTTATTTTTGTCACCGCCTCATTTTGCGTGCCCTCATTTTTGGTGTCCTAAATGGTCAACGTACCCCCAAAGTCTCATCTTCAGTTGACCGTGTTTAATCCCCTCCATTTGGCTAGGTCTTGGTGCCCTACGAAGTCTCCTTGGCAGTTTGCCTCTGCCAGCGGCCTTGAGGCCTGCCGGGTCTGCGCCGCCGGGTTTCCCCCTTATGTTCGTCGTTTCAAATGGCTAAAGGTTTTCGCCTTCCCGAACTTTGGATCCCGGCTCCCTCTTTGCCGACGGTTAAAACTTTGAAAATTTGAGCGGCTTTCAAGGATTCTGAGCCCGACCATCCAAACTTCCGCGTCCAGAATTCCTTGAGGACTTCGTCGTTCCCAACGGCGAACTACGAATGGAACTCCGCCCTCCGGACCCTGAGTTCCCCGTCGCTGCCGATGGTTCCCGAACTGAATTTTCCAAATGGCGAACCTACGACATCCTCCCGCCCTTCAGGCCTCGGGATCCCCTTCACTCGCAGTTTGTAAAACAAATTTTAAGGCAGCCGCTGCCTCACGCCTTCTCGGTCCCAAGACCTCGGACCTCCCACCGCCGACCGCGATTTTCAAACTCACCAACCAACCTTCCGGTCGTACCTGCATTAAATGAATCCATTAATGGCAGAGGGGGGGTATAAATATCAGGCCCCAACCTGTCATTTTTACTTGTCAGGATTGCAAAGGAGGTCAGAGCACTTGGCTAAGGAGTTCACTATTTTCGTCGATTGCCACCCTCGCGCCTGCTGCCTTCATCTGCGGATCCTTAGTGGATTTCGCAATCTCCTTCATCGGGCTTCCCAGGTAGGTTTGTCGTCCGCCCTCCCGAGGATTTTTTAATTTTGCACCTAAAATGATGAATAACACGGGTTAAAACTGATTTAATTCACTAAAACGTGATAAAACACACAAAACCCATGTATTAAGATCTTTGAAAACCTCCCAAGCATCCCGTAGGGTCGATCTGAAACCTTCATTCGCCGTCGTCGTTCTTCATACAGGGAATTCAAGCCCTCCGGGCCCGAACCCTTATGCCGCCGCCAAACTTATGAAAAGAAACATATTTTTCCAAAACGAAAAATTTCCCTTTCGGGCTCGAACCCCTCGAGCCTCCGTCATTCAATCGCTGTCAAAGGTTTGCAAACTTTGAAATTGGCCTCCGTTTCGCCTTCCTGGGCCCAAAACCCCGGACTTCAATGTCTGGAATTCCGCTAAGCTTTCACCGTTCCAAACGGCGGGCAAACCTCGTCCGCCCAAGATCCGGGCCCCGCCATGCTTTTCACCGTCCGGTGCAAAACTCGCAAAGATGACCAACAAAACTTCTCGTTGGGTCCTGATCTGCGGACCTCCATCCGCGGACTTTCGTCGTGGCTTTGCCCTGTCAAAACAGCCATCCAATGATGACTTTCCACCTCCCGGACCCCGAGCCCTCGTTCGCCGCGGGGGACCCAACAATGAACTTTAAACGTCCTCGCCCTCATCGGGATCTGGCACCCGGGATTCTGTCCCACCTTCGTCGGTTCAAAAGGGAGAAGCACGCCCACCTTTCCAACCTCCGAGCTTCGCCCTCCTGCTCGCTGAGAGAAACTTCACACAGAAAAGAGGACATCCAAGCTTGACACGAAATCCGATCCACTGGGCCGCTCCATCTGGATTTTTGTTCCCGAATTTATGTCCCGAAACAGCATAACATCAGCGGCTTTCCGCCTTCCCAGACCTGAACCACCAACCGTCTTTTTCCCTTTCGGGCCCCGAAACTCTATTTTTGGCCTGCTATGTCAAGCAGCGAACCCTTGACGTCTTTTCGGCCTCGTACCTCTGGATGCTCCTAAAACGATCCAAATAACCCCAAATTTGAAATCTAACCTCGACCCACGTGCTTAAATCTGGTCCTTTTCAACAAGGGCCCCTCAAACCACCAAGATTCAAAGTCGGGAAATCATTCGGATCACACTACCCTGTTCACCTCTCTAAAACAACATTTCTGCCAGGGAAGTCTGGCCCTCCAGGCCCGAATTGTCCGAGGTTCCTCCAATAAATGGCTAATGGTATCTTGAAGTAAACATTTGATTTCATCAATCATACATTATCTAAATTGGATTTTGACTAACGCTCATGCCTTTATAATCAGTTGTACTCATTGTGTCCATGCTTGTAGGATATATGGAATCGGGTGTAGGGCCCTCGGGGGACTGCAGAGAAGGACAATGGAAATAAATCAGGAAAGACTCCTCGTGGGAAAGAGGATAAGGACCAGGTGAAGTTTCAGTTCCAGGGTGAACCTCTATGATCAAAAATCACCACGGACTAGAAAGAAATCACAGACACCAATATTGGCCAAGTCAATATTGATGAATTTACGTAAAGGATCAGAATTCACCCAAAGACTAACAATGCCAGATTAATCAGGCAGAGTGGAATTGCAAAAGCTACGGGTTTCCCCCCATCTCTCATTGCCCATGAGCTAGTCATGGCCTATTGGCAGGCCAACCCGAGACAAGAAACATTGTGGATAGAGATGGCAATATTCTAGCTAACATGTCGGCCAAGGGCATTACAAACACCTTCCACATTCCTACCTTTGAAGAGATGGAAACGCCCACCATAGAGGAATGCAAGGCGGCATGGGACGAAAACCCGATGCGCTGCAAGAGACTGATAAATTAGCATTGGCTCAAGGAGAAAAGGGGCAGCACTGCGAAGGTTCCCCAGGAACTCTTCCGCAATGATTTCCATGAGGACTACCATGATCTAGTCACCATGTTGAGCCGGGTAATGGGCCTGCCCACTCCTGCATTCTTTCAAGAATGGATGGTTTACTTTGTTGAGCAGATCCTCTGTGGGAATGAGGATGCCACCATGAAGGCCTCATTCTACTGGGGAGGTATGATAAGCGACTGCTTCCATGAGCAGTTTATGAACGTGAAGAAGAGCTCCAAATTTTACATGACCTCCTATCTAGTCTATTCCTTGGCAGAACAAAGGCAGTATAGTGGATTGTTTGTAGCACTCGATGAGGAGCCAGGGCGAAGATTGAAAGTCTATGACAGACATCCCCAGCTCCAATTCAGAAATTTTAAGAAGGAATATTGTAGGGTCAATGATGCCTTCATTGGTCACGTCATCCGACTACTTGGAGGGGATTATGAGAGGAAGATCTCCCATAGTGCGTGAGCATTCCTAAAGTAATACG
>VDFB02339959.1:0-24345 GCA_007258455.2 Sequoia sempervirens
TACCCGATTCCATGTTGCCAATCTCCTTACCATACCAAAGTATTCCATACAAAATGTGCCTCCTAAGCATAATAAGGCATGTGCAACAGTTCGAAGGCTCGGATCTATATGCATCTATAAGAACACAAACTTAGGATGCCAAATCTTGAAAAAATTATCCAAAAATAATTTGATTATGGAGGAGATAAAGACATAGCTGAGGACAAGATATACTCTATTACCATAATTAGATAAAAATATGTGCATAGGAAAGCAAGGAGATTCATTGAGACCTATAAACACATTCATTGGACCACTTGTAATGCATCAATGCATTTTATAGACTTTGGAAAGATTATCCGGATGAAACATGTCATGATGATTGCTATGATTGTGCAGATGTTATATGCACTTTTCATGCCTCATGGACATTCTAAGTTTTTTTAAGGAAGGAATCTCTCAATTTCAAGGAAGGGGTCTCTCAAACTTATGGAGGTGATATTTGCCTCCTCTTTCATCTTGTTGGAGAAGATACTTGAGTCGAACGAAATTCCAGATTATGATACTGACTCAGTTGCATATGGAAGAATCTAAGACAGATCAGAATAAGAGAGTGAAGGAAGTGGTGGTTCGTGATAGCTTTTGGGCATAAGTATATTTGTCCTTTGAGGCAACTGTTATTAATATCATTTAATATGTTGGCATTTAACCCTCCTACCCTTGGGGAAACTTACAAGCTGACAAAAGTTATGATTGATGATAGTGACTCCCCTAGCATCCCATGACCAGCATGTTCAGATCACTGTTTAGCAAAGGTGAGAACATTTGAACACCCAATTACAGACAGAAACATATGCAAGCTAGTCCTAAATGTTTTGCAGAGAGGGCAAGGAGATTATCACCTATCAATGAGGAGGTGAAGGGTTTCCTTAAGGACTCTAAGTAAACTTATGTAAGAGAAAAGGTTGCAAAGACTCAGGTTGAGTGGGTAGAATTTGCTAGTACCAATGGCTACAAGAAAGCAGTTAGAAACAATAGACTCATCTTCCACAAGATAAACCCATTGGATAATTTATAATAGCAACACAGAGGTATGACAATGCTACAAACAAAAGCCTTGGTCCTTCTTTCTCATGTTGCTAGTTCCTCTGTCACTGCTAAGAAAAGTACCACTTATAGCATCATGCTCTCATCTATTCTATCAAGAGAAATAGGACCATATCTCAAATAACAAATAAGCTAGTTGTTTTGCACACTGCCATTTGTATTCAAGATTGCAAGATAACATGATATCAAGACATACAGAAACACAATGGAATTTTGAACCTGAAAGGTCGAAGCAATATGTGATCAGGACATGCAGCTAAATTTGTTGGGATCCACTTGGAGAAGGCAAATGATTCAGGATCAGGTAGTCATGATGAGGAGCTGTTGCAACTAACGAGAACTGGGTTAAATTTTTCATTTTTCCATAGATTAATAAGTTAATAGTCTTTAGCATGAACAGTTTTAATTTATTATGTTTCATATTTGCAATGTTCATTTCAGTTTTCAAGTTAATTGGATATGGATATCTTTTATTTCAGTAATGTTCAAAGTTATTTTGAAAAATAAAATTTATAAAATGCGTAAATTTTTCTTGTATTTATATCTACTATATAGAGATATGCCATAGTGAAACCTTATATTTTTTCCCATACTAGAAATTCATCTCCATGTGCCTTATTTTTCTTTATAAGGAGCTCCATGGAACACCAAAAAACAATAATATAGGACTATTGGAACTAATACTACACTCCTCCAACACTAATGCACAAATAGATAGTCATTTTTCATGTCCTTGCCTATTTAGAAAGTCATTTTGGAATGAAATGGAATTTCCATGAAGCAATACAAATTAAAGCCACTCACCTCAAAATGAAGAATGTAAATACTCAATTGCTCTACTTACAATGACTATAATACCCAAATACAAGATAAAACTGTTTGCATGTTGTAGCAGCACTTACAACATTAAAGATTAATAAATTAATTATTAAGACTTTGAGATGTAAAGATTTTGCCATAAAAATAAAACTATCACATACTAATCTAATATCTCTGTATAATTTGTGTACTTTGTTTGAAAGTGTTGAAATTAATTGTACACTGATCTAGTTATTAGAAAACTTAAAAGCAAACATAACTAAGAGCTCAAACTGGGATTCTAACTCAAACTTAGAACATCAGGAAAAATACAAAATACCTTGTAAATGTTTTGCTATTGACTAGATTTTCAATTTCAGAGAGCTTTGATTCACTTTTCTCTTTGGCTACTAAAGTAGTCTCCCTGCCTTGTGAATCTGATTCTACTACGACGTCATCCTGCAATAAATAAATAGCATAAATCTTCCCTTGATCAGAGCACATAAATCCTTAAGTCATACCAAGTAAGTTTTAATTATACTTGAGCGTTACATTGTTTTCTTTCAAAACAAACATTTTAAAATTAAGCTGGCTATTCATCATGGCAATTTTTTAAAGATAAACTGCTTATAGATGTGTATTCTTACCTTAAGTACTACTGCTCCTAGAATATTTTCTTCCTGTTCCTGCTCCTCTGTACAATTGTCAAGCAGTACACAGATTATAAATAAAAAATTTAACGACCGGTTCCAATTTACAGGATGCGACCACAAAATGCAACCAAAGAATTAACCACAAAGTTTCGAAGAACAAGAAGTAAAACATTTCATTTTCACTTCACTAGATTGAATTGCATCATAGTGTCATGTTCAACTCTTTCAGAACACTAGCGTTGAAATTTTGAGCTGTCTGATATGGTCTTTCAAGCAATTTTAACCAAATGTTCTTGACTTCTACCTAAAAGCACTTTCTCCAAACGAGGTAGCATGCTAGTCACTACCTCCAAGGTGTGCACAAAATATGAGAAGAATCAACAAGAAATCACCTTGAATGCCTGGGCTAAATAGGAAAGTCAAATCCCACGTGGCCATATGTAGAGCTTGGCCTAAATAATATACTTTAGGGAATTTCCTTAATAGTTCAATGGCAATATGAAAAGTTCACCAGCATTCATTACAACTTATGGGGAGTGGCCATTTAGGGAACTTGAAAAGTCCACCAGTATTCACAAATTACAATATAGTTTCTCAAAGTTACCCTAGTAATTTGAAGTGCCTAATGCAAGAGTCCCTACACTCTAACAAAATCAAACTTCCTAGAATTGTGTTGGCTCTCAAACATATATCTCCACAAATCTGAAAAAACAAACTCCATACCTAAGGCTAGGGAGTGTCAACAAAAGGTAATGGGTTGGATTTGTAATTAGACTATGACACCAATGGGCTCATGTATAGGGGAGATCAATCCCTTCTTCTCTTGGCTCTGCTACGCCAAAGCAGGTATTCCCTATGCCTTAAGGTTAAACACGGTATAATTAAAGAGAGAAATGATTAATTTTATCTAACAAACTCTGACCTATTGCAATGAGAGACTCCTAGGGATGTCACTAAGTCTCCATGCACATTTCTATCATAAAGTCCTTCAATCAAAAAAACAGACTGTGCATGCAACTCAATATATGCAAATCACTCCCCTTAATATGTATACTAATAAGGCCCTATTTCATACACACCTGCAAAAGAAAGAACAATGCAAATCCATGAAATAATTGGTTAACCTTTAAAGTTTAAACTCTATTATGATGTATTCTTGAAATACTATAGGCACTTGCTGAGTTGGTAGAATAACGATTCTAAAACTGATGTAAAGATGTTCTTGTTGTATTTGAAATATGGTGTGATGGAGAAGCTGAAAACAACACCGGTGTCTTGATCTATATTGGCCCTTGGGTGACAGAGTCAAGTTTCAAATCAAAAGACAAATGCATATCGAAAGCAGAGAACCCACAACTCAAGGGAGATGAGGACAGAAGGGACTAAAGCTTGCATTCACACATAGATAAGGTATGCCTTATATAAGCCAAATGCCTCAGAGATATAATAGTATCAAAGATGAAACATACTTGAAAAATCCATCAATCCATCAATAAACAAATATGCTTTCTGTATTGTGCTGAAAAGACTCCTTGAGGAAGGTTTCACAATTTTTTTATAATCTCTAAGATGATCAGCCATCTAGCACACCATTCAAACTAGCTGTTGGTGTAACTAAGTATTTTACTTATTACACTTTACTTAAGCTTACTTAGGGAATGCATATCATTATAGGTTGCACTTGTGATACCTAGTTATTTGCATCCTGCATCTAGGTTTGTGCATACATTGAGAGATATGAGTTGGACACTTAGGGAAGTGTGTGTAAGAGAATTCCCACTCTTTGTGGTGTGATCTAGTTATCACCTTTTTATCTCCACTTTTCGTGGCATGATAATTCCACTTTAGGTGGGTGATCCACCTTTCATGGAATTATCTATTATTTCTTTCTACCTACCCTGCACATGATTGGGACACTTGTCTCATTCATAGCCCTTCATTGTGTCCTAGCTTGCCTTTATAAGCAAGCCTTGTACATTCTTGTAATTGTCTATCTTCATGCATATTAAGAATACAATCATCATATTCTCTCATCTTGTCTCTCTCTTTTGTGCTATGTTTAGTCTCTTGATCCTGTTGTTGCTTTTCATAAGTTCTTACACTAGCAAATGTAACAGGAGAAATCACATATATAACTGTTAACAAACCAGGCATTCACGGAGACATTAACATCAATGATAGCACTACAGTTATGAACATTCCTTTTGGATTAAAAAACATACATGCTCTTGAAACATAGAAACTCAAACTGATATCCTTTGACACCCTGGAGTACTTGCAGAAACAGGAGACAATTAAAGCAAATCCTCTGTAGTCTCTTCCAGCTAATCAACCAATGACAACCACTTTATGAAATTTCAGCATATATAGCCTAAAAGTTCACCCATCTCAGCAAATATGGCATACACATGTCTCAGCAAGTCATATTAACATAGTCACCTATTCACACATTACTGCAGGATGTTGAGAATTTCATAAGGAAAATCTGACAATATATCCAGATCGACAAACTGTACCAGATGATATGGGAAACCAGTCCAATATAAATGCCAATGAAGAGGAAGGATATCAACAATGAAAGGTACTCTATTGCAAGCACAACACACCACCTCAAGCCCTGCCCAGCAATATTATGTCGCCAAGCACACCATGAAGGCACCTATGGCCATTGAATACTTTCCAACCCACTACAGGAAGAGAACTCAAAATTTGGCACAGTGAGCAACTTGCATGACAACACAGAGGAAACACAACATCAGCAATAAACATTCCAACAACTCAAAGTCCATAGAGCACGACTATACACCATCAAATTTAATATCTGGCTGAGATCTTGGTCATGGTGATGCTGAAGAGCAACAAAATGGGCCAAAAGTTTCCATGCCTCCACATGGGCAAGAGAAGCAATTTTTAAAATAACCTGGGAGGGCCAAGCAAATGAGAACAAGGTAAACAACCCTACTACAAACATGAAATACAATTGCATGATGAATACCTTCATTAGCACCAAGGTATGTTTAGAACATGCCTAGGCAAAATGGACCTAAAGGAATTAAAAAGAAAAAACCGTCATCATTTGGCCTGTACATAGGGCATACCCTAGACTGCAATAGAATCCTAACATCAAAGCAAACATGAAGATATGATCACAAACATATACCACACAATAAGGTAATACAGGCCACCTATGGAAAAATCCACATCAAACTAGCACTGCATAAAATAGTGCCAACAAGTTGTACATTTTAAGAAGATGCACTATCATCCTATCTACCACTTTTGTTTGTGCATCAGTCTACGAATAGAAGGAAATAGACTTTATCGAATGTTATGTCCATCAATGACCAAAGTGCTTTCCAAAAATGGCTCAAGAATTTGCTGTCTCAATCAAACATGATGGTGGATAGTATTCCAAAGTGAACCCATACATTCTGAAAGTATAAATGAGTGACTTCCAAAGTTGAAACAAACTTATTGCCAAGCATAATAATTGCCATCTCAGAGAATCTATTTACAACTAAGTACAAGGTCACTACATTTAGTGGTGGGATAAATAGACAGAAAGCCCATGGAAATAGATTCCCAAGGCTCCGGTGGAACCAAGAAAAGTGTGTGCATACCTTGACTTTTGTTAACTGGTTTGATCATGGCATAAATCATGTAAGATTGGATATACTTGGCAACATTTGATCGGAGGTGTGATCAGAAAGTATTATTGTGGTACTGTGAGGGTCTTCTCAACTCCAAAGCGTCCAACAAGTGCTAAGGGCAATATAGGAGTACATTTTGCAAGTAGAAGTATAGAATTGGCTTAATGCTCTATATGATCTAATAAACCTCTGGGAAGTTTGCATCAGATACATATAATTTTACCTAAGTGTCAATCTCAAGTCCACATGCATTAAGCACAGTGAGGAGATCTTAAACCTAAGTGAGCTCAAATAATCTACTACTAGATTGGAATTTCCTTGCTTGTGTTTATATTAAGTTGGGACTACTAGAGATGTGATAACCAATTATGATGGCCTTGTGTTGTAACTTGTTCTATATCTATAGAAATTGAAGTGACTTGTGGTCCATGGGGTTAACTATTTCTTTTTCCCAGTATGTAGTGCTTCAATCACTTGCATGCCTGACAATGGCAACTCAAACCAGAACAATATGTTGGATACTGCTAAATCATGTTAGTATTTTAATTTGTTCTTTCCAAGGCAACTCAAACCAGAACAATTTGTGAACACCCTTTCTTTAAATTATACAACTAAATAATAAATAAACAGAAAACAAATAGTTTCCATTAGTTAAGGTAGAAACCAACAAACTTGTATCAACAACAAAATTAATTAAACAAAGGAAACACTCCACTAAAAACAAGTAACATAGTGCAAGATTGAGAAGAAGTAATTACTTAGATGCATTCAAAGCTACTTCAAAGAATAAAGACAAGTGCAACACAAAGTTTGACACAAATCCTTTAACTATAACTAACTTATCAAATCCTCACACCCACAACAGAATATTTTGACTTCAAAGTTTGAATGAAAATTTCTGCAACAAAGTCTAGCATCAACTTCCTTCAAAAAATTATGTGCTCAAGGCAGTTATTTATAAAATAATAAAATATTTCCCAAAAAACATCTCTTTAAAGCTATCCTATCCCTATCTACAACAAAGAGGGCATAAAACACTTCAAAAGCAAACTAATTGTAAAACAATCAATAAAATAAAGGCCTTAATAATAGACTCATCTCTACCTCATCAAAATAGTCATTGCTTAATGACAACAACTACTAGATGTGGTTATGCTAGAAGAATAGAAACTTTTGTCACTTAGGTGATTTTCAATAATCTAAAATGACTTTGACTTGCAAACTTGATTGAATCGTCTAAAACAGGCAATCCTTTTTCCTAGAGCCTATAAAAGTTGTTGAAACCTCAAGAACATAAAACTGATGAACATATCTCCTTTGCCACTTGATGCCCTGAAATTGGAAAACTCGACCTTGGCATTGCATTTACAAAGTGGAATTGTGACCATGATGAATCCACTGATCACAACCAGTCTGAAACTCAGCTTCAAGGCTCTACACTTTACTCAAGGACTTTGATGAAACTCTTGATTTGATGACAGGCCCATCCTTCCAAACCTTAACCTTTGGCAGCACTTCGATAGAAAGTTCCTGCTTAGAGACGAGAAACAGCACTTGGAAGTGAAAGAGCTTGGACAACACAGCAGTACAATACTTCACTATGGCACTGGAAATTCTTGATAAACCTACAAAAGTCTGAATAGAATATATTTTTCTGCTATGAACAGCAGGATGAAGTTTGTTTTGTGAGTTTGAATGAACAGTAACTTGCATATATAGCCATCCATGCTTCAAACTAGCCTTTCTTTGATGTTGACACCATTCTTTTAAGTAATTTTTGCTTTAATACTCAACTTGGGCATTGGAAATATGCTGACCGACTATGTATAGGAGGGCAGAGCTTGGAGGTGGCAGCAGAACTCAAAAACATGCCAATTTTATGCTTTTCTTTACCCGCTTTGCAATGTGCAATTCACCAAGTCATTTGTGACTCCTTTGGCATGATTTCATAAGGGTTATTCTACCTAAATTGAGTGTTATTTTTCTCTGTTTGTTCCGTCTTAAGCCTAGTAGTTTTATAGTGCATTTGGCACTTCATAAGTGCTATTTCTTTGTGGCATTATCACTCAAATTGTGTGCCATCCTCCAAGACCCATTTCATAAGTGCTATTTCTTTGTGGCATTATCACTCAAATTGTGTGCCATCCTCCAAGACCCATCTTTGTCATCCTTTTTGGGCATGGAATTGTGCTAGCTTTGCCAAGCCAAAAGTGCATTGGAGAAATTTTCTTAGCCTTTGGTCAATCTTGCTTTCAGATTCAAGTCCTTAACATTTTTCCCCCTCCTTTCTATGCTGGTGCTATCGACCTATCACAATATTTATCATCTTCATTCTGCATATGTCATCCTTGAGCAATTTGCAAGCATTGTTAATTGAAAAATTGAACCATGACTAGATAACTTTGCAACTTGACAATAGTTAAACTTGGTTGTCATTGATAACATGACAAGAATGACATGGTTTAATGAATACAAACTCGACTGAAGACAAAGTTTTGTAGGTGTACCAGCAAATTGTTGTGACAATTTGGTTGCACAAAGCAATTAGTCTCTATCTAGAATCGCTGCTAAAGATCCAAAAGCAGGGGCACTAGATCAACTTCCTCTACTAATATTGGTAGCTTGTCCATAATAACAGCAACCCTCAACCAAACTACTTTTCTTCATGAAGCAAGACAACCAGCATATAAATGAGAAAGGGTTGAATGTTGAGGACTTCCCTTGCCTCTATCTCATTTGTAGTCTCCCTATTGGGAGAGCAATTCGTTGACACTCATCAGTCTTCAATCAATCAATAAAAGTTCAAATTGGCACAAAACAAAGTCTGCATTTTGGTTTGTCAAATGCTTTTTGTTGTGCAGCTAACAAGGTAAATTTTGCCTTTGTGCCAACTCTAGTGATCTAATTCAATGGCCAAATGGCTTGAGAAAAGCCAAGTGCAAACCTCCTCTAGAAGTCTTCTAACACTAAGAAGTTATGGAGCTCTATAAGATTCTTTGATGTGGCCCACTCTTCGATGATACAGATTTTGTCTAGGTCCACATACACTCCTTGTGCATCCACAATGTATCCTTGATGTAGATCTCTTGCTGTCAAAAATTGGTAAACACTTGTTGGAAGTGGCTAGATGTTCTTCACATGTCTTGTTGACGATTAGAATGACATCAAGGTAGACAAACAAATAAAGGTGTACAGCCTCAAAACATTTTTCATCATTTGTGTGAATGCCATTGGTGTGATGATCAACCCAAAGGGCATAACTAACCATAAAAAAAAACCTCCTTGTCTTTGAAGGACACCTTCCAAATGTTTGTAGCTTCAACAAGGATTTGATGATTCCTAGAGACATTTTCTTTTTAAGAACTTGGCACCACAATCAATTGAGAGAGCAATTTGTTAAATTTTAGGTGATCAGATTAAATGCACAGAAAAATAATTCGAAATCAAACAAAACAACACAGCATATACCCTGGGAAAACCCTCCTCTTGAGGGAGAAAAACCCAGCAACAAAGATCTCTCTTATATTTGATGTAACAGTGGCAATTTTACATATTACAATGAGGTCTAACACAAGACCGATATACAGCACCTGGCAGAATGGAATGACAGATAACAACTTCCTAAATCACACCTGGCAATGACTGAGCACAGATCTGGCAGTGTTCACTTTGCACTGGAAGGTCTTCAAACTATGCACTAGATTGTCTTTAATCTGTGTTAGCTCAACACAGTGTGATGTTCGCCCTGGTATTCTGAATTCGCACTTTGCTTATTATATTCGCACTTGAGTATATTGCAAGACTGATGAGAATAACGTCAATCTGTACCTTGTATTCACACTTGATTGATATCACTGAACTGGTATATTCACTCTCAAATATCAGAAAATTCGCACTTGCTTGATATCATAAACTGTATCGCCTCAAATATCGATTCGCACTTGCTTGATATCACTGAACTGGTATATTGCTCTTGAATATCAGAATAAGTTCGCGCTTGATTGATCAGATGTATTCGCACTATAATATCAGATAAGTTCGCACTTGAGTAAATGATCGAACTGATCTCATTTTTTTTTTTGATTGCAATGGACGAACAAACTGTATATATATACAAATGAGTGGGAGAAACTAATCCTTCATGTCGGCCTTATAAGAGATTGCATATCTTATTGAATGAAGTCGGCCTAGATAAATATTATATGACGGCCTGAATGAATATACACGCCTCTTCACAAGAGGTCGGCCTCAAATAATAAACACACATTAAATGTCTTCTTGATAACAGATCAAGATGAATTTGTATCTTCTCATGTCGGCTATACAATGTGAAGAGAGAATAAAACAAAACAATGAATATAAATTGAATAGCCAACGGCTATCATTCAATTTAAGTTTCCACGAAGGAGCTGAGCTGAAGGAGCTACCGAAGCTGCTATATCATTAACACACCAATTATGCTGATCGACCTAAAGGTCGTTAGTCAATTAATAATAGTCCAAATTGGCACAAAACAAAGTCTTCTTTCTATTCGCCAAATGCTTTTTGTTCTGCAGCTAATGAGGTAAGTTTTGCCTTTGTGCCACCTCTAGTGATCTAATTCGATTCAAGTGGCTTGAGAAAAACCAAGTACAAACCTCCTACAAAAGTATTCTAATCCTAAGAAATTGTGGAGCTTTCTGAGATTCTTTGGTGTGGGACCCTCTTGGACAATGCCAATTTTGGCTATGTCCATATGTACTCCTTGTGCATCCATAACATATCCTTAACGTAGACCTCTTTCTATCACAAATTGTGAAACACTTTTGGATGTGGAGTAGATATTCATCCTATATCTTGTTAGAGATTAGGATGACATCAAGGTAGACAAACAAATGGGGGTGTACGGCCTAAGAATATTATTAATCATCTACCTAAATTCCATTGGTGTGATGATTGACCCAAAGGGCATAACTAACCATTCATACAAACCTTCCTTGGCTCTGAAGGCTATCTTCCAAATGTTTGTAGGATCAACAAAGATTTGATGATTCCCAAAGACGATTTTTGGTGAAGAACTTAGCACCACAAAGTTGGTCTAAGAGATCCTTCTTCAACACCTATAATTGATGCATGGTTGCCATGTACTTTCTTTTGAACAAGCACAATTGGGTTGCCACAAGATGAAGAGATGGCCCTAATGTGTCCTTTGTCCATAAGTTCTTGGATTTTTTGCTTGATCTATTCATGTTTGAGGAATGATTTGTGGTACTAAGATGCATTAGGTTAATGTAGCCTTGGTATCAAGTCAATTGCATGCTTTGTTGCATAATGTTGAGCCATTCCCTTTTGGAACTAAAGGAGATCCTTGTTCTCCTCCAACATGTCACTCAACTGCTGCAACTATGCTAAGAGAGTTGCAATATGAGTTTGAGCCACGAGTATGTTCTTACTTTTAGGTCTAACCATAAGGAGGATAAACTTGCTATTAGAGATGACAATCTTCTTGCATTGCTTGGTGCTAATGGGAAATAATTTTGGGCCAATTTCTGGTATGCAGTATCTATAATCACTAACATCTATGATAGCATTCTAAGGATTTGCCTCATAAGTTGCATATTGATGAAACAAATATGCTTGCCCAAGTAAAATATCGCATACCTTTAATGATGTGACATCGCAAAAGACTACCTACATCTTGAAATGGCTTGATTTTGTACACCAAGAAACAATGTTGAGTGATGTCTTTCTTTAGGGGTGAGGCGTTAATGGCTACTTCAATTACCTTAGGAGAAATTGGGTTCTTCTATTCCTCTTAGTCAATATTAGAGAAAGGGGTAATGTTGGTAGTACCAACCATGGCACTAGACTCTACATCCATGATCTACTTACATTTCTCAATTGTTGTGGTAAAATTTATGATATATAGTTGCACAAGCAAGGCTTTTCTAGCAAGACACTCTTCAATTGACTAACTACCAATATTGTGAACTAAGCACCTTTTGCTAGTCTTGGATCATTTCTTCTCCTCATCAATGATGTGTCCTTCCAAGTTTTCCACCGAGGTCCTTTTCATTGTTTAAAACTCTATTGAGTTGCAACCTTAATGTTCTTTGTCCCAACTTTTCCTTGAGACTTGAACTCTTCTTTCTTGGTATTATGTTTGGTTTTGGTCTCAAATTTGCAAGTGAATTTGTAGGCTTTTATGAGGATAGAGATCTAGGGTAAATCCATTTCTGATTGGGTGTATGTTCTCAAGCCTCACCTATACTTCAAAATGAGATTTTGCTTGGTCTCTTGAATGCATAGTTTGGGAACTAGAGCATGGAAGATATCAATATATTCTTGCACAAATTGATCCCACGATTTGCACAGTTATGCAAACTTGATGCATTGATCCTCCAAGCTCCCTTCTAAGTAGTAGGTCTCTTTCAAGACTTCTACAAAACCATTTCAGGTGTCCAAGGATTTGTATGTAAGGTACTTCTCATGGGAAGCATGATAGTTTTCTCACCATTGTTTAATAGGCAAAGAAACTTTGAGGGAAAAGGTAATCTTTCTCTTTTGAATAAGTGATTCACCACAAAGTGAGTTATCTAGAGCATCTACATCTATGTTGTCCTAAAACATAGGAATGTCTAGATTTACCTATACCTTCTATGGTATGGAACCACCAAGGGTTTTTGGGAAGTAGAGCTATTTGGAGGATGTTGCATGTGCCAAAGAAGTTGAGCAAACTGATCCACACTACACATGGGTGCTAGTGTTCCAAGTCTCCCCTTTTTCATCGTAACGCATCTTCTATCATTCTTTGGAGCATATCTATAGTCAAAATCTCTAGAGTTTTATTGCCCATCTTGGGTCACTAGACAAGAAGGTATGTGGAAGGGTTATGTGTCTTGAGTCCCAACTTCCTAAGATTTGAGCTCGTATGGATGGGCATGCAAATTGAGACATGGCATAAATGTAAATTTCACTATAGTTGAACATGATACAAAGTTTGTTGCTTTGATATTTAATGTCCCCTATTTAGCTCATTCCAATTTCTCGCCGGCTTAGCCTATTAGCTGACCCTCATAGGCTAAGGCAAATCGTTAGAGGGTCTTGTTCTCCAGAGCTTTGGATGGTTCAAGATTGGCCTTCGTTTGGTGATTCAGGACTCAGTTCAACACACTTAATATTTATAATAAGTCAGCAGGTCAAGAGAGTCCAGTATTTCTATTTATAGTAAGACACTTGGACGTGTGGTGAGTTTAGCGTTGATCCCAATTTTCAGTTGGTCAGGCGAAATAAGGAGTAATGTGCAAGTTATATTATTTAATTATTATTAAAGCTAACTTTAATAATAATTAATCATTAAAAATATATTATAAAGTTATAACTTTATGTCTAAAGGGGCCATTTAATGACTTAAAGTGTATTTAATGAATAATTAAATTGAGCGCCCACTTCGAGGAATTATAATAAAGTTATTAAATACACATTTAATATTATTAATGATTGAAAAGAATCTTCTAGATGGGTCGACCTCTTATTGGAGAGATTATAAAAAGGGATCAACAAAGGCTATTGTATCATCCAGGATTTTGATATTTGGCTTTGAAGTGTTTTGTTGTGGAGAAGAGGGAACCTAGGGTTTCTGCAATTTCTACAATTCTTGATCATTGGGAACGAAAACTCTCATTGATTCGCATACTTGAGGTTGTGAAAGATCTTCCGAAGGATTGCCTTTGGGATTGGCTGCATCCAGTAGTCAATATTGAGCTTCATTGGTAAAGAATCATAGGATTTTCACCAAGGTTTAAATTGCAGATTTTTGTGAGACCATTCTTATTTTAAAGTTATTTGATGCTTACATTTGGTGGGTTCGATTTGAGGATATTAGACAGCATTTTGTGTGGAGACTTTGGCAGTCCTTGAGAAGATGATTTTGGCATTGAGAAGGGACGATTTTGTGAAGGGGCGACTCCAGTTTTGAAGGAGAATAAAAATCAGACTTGACTGTGGCTGGGACACACTTGTGCATGGTGTGATTTTGATATAGAAGCCAAGGAAAAATTCAGATTTTCTGTTGATGAGTTCACTAGGCATCAAGGAAGCTAATTGCAGTCATTAGGAGGTCAAAGACAAATTTTGCAAAAGGAATTGAATTAATCTATGCTGGCCGCCATCTCATTCCAGGTTTCTTTATTCATATATCTGCATTTAGTAGTCTTGAATTGTAATAGGTCATTCACTGCCATATAGTGGCTGAAGCTGCATAGTTGTAGAGGCATTCATTTATAATCAGATGTAAGCCAAGAGTCTTGGCAAATGCATTCAGTTGTAACCAGCAGATTGTATTCAGTTTATACATTCAATAAAGGAGGAATAAGGTTGCATGGTAATTGATTGTCAAATTGTCATATGCTGTAGATGAAGTTTTCAGTCATTAATATGCATGCCGAATGTTTGTAGTAATGTTTCTTTTGTTGTAGGTGCATAGTCAATGTCATTACAGTCATATACTTGCATCGAGAAATCATAAATTAGTAGTTGCAATGCATATTCATTTTTAATCAGTCATTTGCATATCTTAGATCGAGTTTATGAAAGCATATGCTCTCTAACAACATCAAGATCACACCAAAAGAAGAAAATCGATAAACTATCACCGGAAAGTACTGAGTTTCAGTTTGAGGAGAACTAGGGTTCTTACAGTGGTATCAGAGCTCTGATACCACTTTAAGAACCCTCTGTTCTCCCCAACTGAAACTCAATATTTTTCCGGTGGTAGATTCTGAATTTTTGTTTCTTTTGGGTATTTTCGTGATGTTGTTATAGAGCATATGCATTCATAAACTTGAACTATGTTGTACCCAAAATTAAAATTTTTGTTTACACTTAGACATTTTGAAGAAAAGAGTAAAGTCTTGTCAAACAATGAAAAGGTCAAAATTTGGGTGTGCATGTTCAAAAAGTGGAGGGTTAAACACAAAATTTTCAATTTCGACGACTGGTCTGCTAAGAGCAGCTTAACCTACAAAACCCAGATCTCAGCTTTCATCCCTAAATTTTTAGAAAACCGCTATTTTTAGAAAATTCTTCTAAATAGTAACGCTCGGTTTTTCTCTCGGGTTTCTTTCTAAACCGATAATCGGCAAAATTTTCTAAAAAATAGAAAGTTGGTCCCATTGTGGTCCTGAACTGATTTTGATTGGCTCAAAATGTGTCCGCATCGCCGGTGTACGTAATCTTAAAATAATCGGCATGGCTCCCTCATCGGTCTATTCCACCTTTTCAAGCATTATCCGAGTTCGAGGTCATCAATGGAGGTCATCCGACCAAGCAAGCATTCCAAAGATTCAAATTTCCAGCGAAAGGTGAAATGATGAGCATGCACGAGGATCGAGGAAGAAAAGTGAAAAGTCATGAAAATTTTCTAAGTCTGCTAAGTTTGGGCGCCCCAGTTGAAGAAAGGCGCCCACCTTTTCAGGGTGCCAAATGAAGGAATTAGGGTTACGGTCTCCAATGGAAGTTGCTCAGTTTTCAATCAGCTTCGCGATGGATATCCCCGTCAGAGCATCAGATGATCCAGTCTCCGGCAAATTCAAGTTGAAGTCAAGGTATAAAGTGAAGATCTGAAACTTGAAGAAGATGAATTTGAAATTTTTTCTAAGTCTGGAGAAATTGGGCGCCCTAAGAAGAGAAAGGCGCCCAACTTTTCAAGGGTGCAAACAGAGGAAATTTCAGTCAAAGTTATAACGGGAGGTCTTTAGAATTCGACAGGCTTTCCAGTAAGCTATTCAGCACGACAAACGGAGCTCGCAGTCATCAGATTCAAAAGGCTGAACAGAAGGTCCGACGAGAGGTAAAAAGAGGAATTCAAAGCAAAAGTGAAAAAGTCAAAAAATAAACTAAGTGTTGGTAAACTGGGCGCCCCAGTCAAGATAGGCGCCCAACCTTTTGAAGGGTAAAAAATCCATTTTTGACAAAAGTGTCTCCAGAGCACCCCCCTTCATTCTCCGTCAGCTTCGCAATGAGCACAGCCATCAGTCAATCCGACGCCCGGAGCTTAAGATCCAACAAGGTCATCTGAAGAAGTGAGGGACCTGAATAAATTGGAAAATTTTCTAAGTCTGATGGAAGTGGGCGCCCCAGTTGAAGAAGGGCGCCCAAATTTTAAAGCCTCCAAATGATGGAATTTGCAGAAGTAACGTCCAAGAAGGCCTCGTCAGAGTCAGTCTGGCTATCCAACGAAACACTCAGACAGTCAGTCCGATCAACGTAGCTCCCGGAATCGAAGATTCACCAGAAGATCAAAGGGAGAAGGAAGAGCTTGGAAATCAAGAAAATGGCTAACACTGAAGAAGCTGGGCGCCCCTAGAAGGAAAAGCCTCCCATGAATTCAGAGGCCGAAATCAAGTTTTTAGCCGGAGGTGCCTCCAGAACATCTTCTTCAGAATCAGTCCGGCTCCGCAGTGAACCACTCAGCTCGCCTGTCGGGTACACCAATCAACGAGAAATCAGTGGCGAAGTGACATGTTGAAATTGAGAAAAGTTGAAAAAGTTGAAATTTTGACTAACACTGGTGAAGTTGAGCGCCCCTCTTGGAGAAAGGCGCCCAAACCTTCATGCCTTAGAAGATTTTTGAAGATTTTCAAATTTCAAAATTTGCTTGAGAAGAAGATGGCGTCCAAACTTGAGAAGATAAGATTTAGGGTTTTGAAATAAAAGCAAAAAAAAAAGCAAAACCTAAAATCGAACCCTAAGTCTATTTAACTCTTCTTTTCAATGTATTTTTCATTATTTTTGCAGGTTGCCTTCAGTGGAGAAAGTTGGAGCAGCAAGTTTGAGAAATTTTTGTGATTAAAGAATTCATAGTTGCTGGTTTTACATCAGATTTTTCAGACCAGCAAGCATAAACCCTTGCCTTTTCAAGTTTTCTGTTCCAGAAGATCAAGTTTTTCAAGCAGGAGGCCAAGGCTTTCAATTTTTCAGTCATCTGGGTCTTTTTGCCTCTATCTTCTGAAGAATTTTTCAAGAACTTCATCAAGTTGCAGCAAGTGCTTTTATCTTGCATGTCAGTGAAAACCTCAGTGCATTCAAAATTCAACCATTTGGGTCCTTTCCAATCAGTCTTCTGAAGAAAACCCATATCGCAGCTTTTTTCGAAAACCTAGGGTTGGCTGCTTTTTCAATCAAACGTCAGAGTTTTGCAAATCCAATCAAGTGGGTCCATTTCTAACGATATTCTGAACAAAACCCAGATGCCAGCTTTTTTCGGAAAAAATTGAAGAAATTAGGGTTTGCTGCTTTTTCAGTCAAAATTCAAGATTTTCAAAAACGGACGATCTGGGTTGTCTTGTATCGCCATTCTGAACAAAACCCATATCTCAGAAAAAATTCTCAAAAAATTCGTCCATTGAAGCACAAAAATCAGCATTCTAAAAATAGAAATTGCACAAGACTTGTCTGAACCAAGGCGAGTTTACAGTCATTCTTCAAGTTTTCTGAAATGGAGTACACTCCTAATGTTTTCAAGTCCGAATCAGCACTTTTTCACAATTACATCAAAACAGCTGAGACAGACTTGCATCATGTCAAGCCGGTGTTCGACCTACGTGCCTTGGAGAGAGCAGGCAACACTTCAATCAAGAACCTGGGTCATTCTGGGCTCCTCGCAGCAGCGTCTATTCCTATATCAGTTCAGAGCCTTGAGTTCATAATCACTTGCATTAAGCATTACAACCCGGCTACTAGGGAGATCCAGTCAGCAGATGGTAGGTTGATTTGCAGTCTAAAGCCTGATATGGTTGAAAAGTGTTTTTCCATTCCCCCGTGGCCTGAAAGTGTAACTCTTTCGAGGGATGAATGTGAAAAGATGTGGAATATGCATAAAGACAAATACAGCAAGAAGATTGTACTGAAGTGAATGAAAGGAAAACATAAAAGTGTTGTTCATAGTTGCAATCCAGTTGGCGGAAGGATAGGTCATATTTCAGTGATGTCAGCAAAGTTCAATAAAGCGGCCAATGAGATTGAAGATTTCCAGAGATCCATTGCAGATGCTGAAGATATTCTTGAAAAGCGGTGTTTTGCTGTTGATGGCATAGATGCACCGAACCGGGACACAATCTCAGACTTCCTAGCGGATGTGATCGAGCTTTAAAGCAGCTTTCTTCTAGAAGCTTTCTTCCCCGCTTTCTTTCTATTCTTGGAATAATCCTTATCCATTCTTTGAGGATAGAAAGAAGATAAGATGTAATAGTTGGCGTTTCCCGCTTTTTCTGCTTTTTAGGGTTTTAGTTGTTATCTTGTTTCTAGATTTAGTAATAAAGTTTGCTTGCTGAGCAAGCCCTAGATTGTGAAAGCAAGGAGATTTTAGGGTTCCCTACTCCTCTGCTTCTCTATAAATAAGAGCCTTTGCTCATTTAGTTTCTTTAACGGTTATTGTCATAGCAAATTGCGAGCCTGAATTGCAGCAAATTGTTATTCAGTTTCAGTTCACTTAGTTTAAACCGTGCTTATGAGAACAAAACGCTGAGCCTATTGTGCCTTCTATTTGTTGCTCAAGTATTGTTCATTTGTGTTGTGATAAGCAAATTGTTGAGCCTCTTTAGCCAACAAGGAGTTAGTGAGATTGTTGTTTTCTATTGTGTTAAGAATAAGTTTGCAAGCCTCCTTAGCTGCAATTTCTTATTCAAGGCATGTTAGAAGGGAGTTTTGTTTTAGAGATTTGAGTAATAAAATCATGAGCCTCTTTTGCCTTGGTCTAAAATCTCAGATTTCCGTTATCTATGTTATGCTTTCATGATCTTTATTTCAGCTTACAGTGAAGTGTGTAGGTGTTTGCTGAGAGAGAGATTGTTAAAGTATTTTTTGTTAGAGAATCTACCTTGTTAATTTCTAACTTCTCTTGCTCTGCTATTACTTGAGAGGTTAGGAACGTCTTTAGTCTAAGTTAGTCGTAGTTGAACTTCTTATCAGAAAATCTCAGCTGCGGCGTTTGTGTTTAAAAAACCTTGTGCTCTAAGCTGATCCAAAAAGATAGGCAACTTAGTTTTAGTCTACTTTCTTTCAAACACCATCAGCAAGAGGAGCCTCCCACTGAAGAGCGCTTATCTGCATAGTTGTCCGGTTTTCAACCGCGATTCCGTGAGGGTGCTAATTTTAAACGCCAACAAACTAATAAATGCAAATGACTGATATAAATTAACTATGCAATGCAACTGCTAAATTAGTACTTCTCAATGCAAGTTTATGACTGAATCCTACATCTACAGCAACAAGGCAATTTAAAAAACACTTGTCATGCATCTACAGCCAAGTACAAATAGACAAATAACTGGTTTGCAACTCCTCCTTATTATTATGCTGCATAGTCTGAGTATAAGCAGATTACAATGCGTTGCCAAGACTCTTGGCTTACAATGCTATTTCACTATGTATGGATGCATCTACAGTCTGCTGTATGACAGTGACTTTATTATTAATGCCTATCTTATATTAAATGAAATGCAAATAGAGGAACCTGGAAGATAATATCTGATTTGCAGCAGTGAATTGGCCTCCTGAAGATAACACCACGATCTCCCTTCCAATAGCTGCAAACTGAGAACCGCCTTGAAGGAGTACTGACAGCAGATTAAATGCCAATCAAACCCTCCAAAGCAACACCTATTTTGAATTAAAATGCAGTAAAATATGCCTAGATGAATGGCATCTCCTCCACAAGCTGTAACAGATTTTTCTTTAGCCTCTAACCTCCAAATCGCCCCTAAATAACCCTCTGGTCTGTGCACCCAGAAATGGCGAATGAGAATTCCCAGAACTCGATTCTCAAGTGTTGCGCCAAACACTTCAGGAAGAGCCACAATTTCTTTGATAATAAATAGGAAAAATTGAATTCTTCTTCCTATCTAGAGATCGACCCTCAATATGCAAAATGCAACTCCTCATCAACTGAAAATAATCGACAATAAATTGGCTCTCCAAACCCTTGAAGGAACTCTTCAATAATTATTCTTGAATCTTCTGCTCAGCAAGTAAATATTCTCTGTAACCCTTGAAAACTTTTGAATCTTTCACCAATGAAGCTCAATGTTGACTCCTAGATGAAGCCAATCCACAGGCAACCCTTCGGAAGATCTTTCACAACCTCAATTATGCCGATCAATGAGAGTTTTCATTCCCAATAATCAATAAATGTAGAAATTGCAAAAACCCTAGGTTTCTTCATCTCCCCAACAAAGTTCTTCAAAATCAAATATCAAATCCTAGATGATACAATAGCCTTCGTTGATTCCTTTTTATAATCTCTCCAAAAAGAGGTTGACCCATCTAGAAGATTCTTTTCAATCATTAATAATATTAATTGTGCATTTAATAATTTTATTATAATTGCTCAAAGTGGGCGCTCAATTTAATTATTCATTAAATGCACTTTAAGTCATTAAATGGCCCCTTTAGACATAAAGTTATAATATAACTTTATAATATATTTTTAATGATTAATTATTATTAAAGTTACCTTTAATAATAATTAAATAATATAACTTGCACATTACTCCTTATTTCGACCGACCAACTGAAAACTGGGATCAACGCTAAACTCACCAAACGTCCAGGTGCCTTACTATAAATAGAAATATTGGACTCTACTGACCTGTTGACTTATTATAAATAGTAAGTGTGTGAAACTGAGTCCTAAATCACCAAACGAAGACCAATCCTGAACCATCCAAAGCTCTGGAGAAGAAACCACACTGATATCTGTCAAACAAGACCCTCTAACCATCTGCCTTAGCCTACAAGGGTCAGCTAATAGGCTAAACCAACGAGAAACTGGAATGAGCTAAAAAAGGGACATTACATGATACTACTAATCTAGGGCCAGGATGGTACCTGGAAGATAGACATGCTTAGCGGGCAAAATGTACCATGATAGAAGTGTATTTATGAATGCTAGAGGCCAAGAACTATGAAAGTGCAGAAAGCTTGGGAAAGATAATATAACGGTTAGACATTGCAATTAAAACTGTAATATTCAATTTTTATTATGCATGAATGTCTAAGCTATCCTCCTGTTCTACCACAAACTGGCCGACTGTTGTCACCAATATACACTAATATACATGTAGAAGGGTGATGAGCAGCTCAGAAATTACAAGACTTTCAGTCACTGTGTTGAATTCCTGGCTAGATTCCTCTGTATTAGCATAACCCAAGAACGGCACTGCAACTGCCTGTGCAGAAAAGGTCTATCAGAACAAACACCATGAGACTTGCGTGGTAGGTTTGGAAAGGAGTTACACTGTTGAGTTGCAGGCAAGTGTTCTACAGGTCATGACTAGGCTGCTAATAGAGCTGTACAAGCTACCTGTGAATGTTGACAGGGTTATGAGCTGAAGAGTGTCCCAGATCCCCCTAGATCAAACTTGAAAGTTAGATCAGAACTTCAGAAACTTCTAGAAAACATATAAAAAAATTTGGAAACCAAGTTCCACTATTGAAAGCTTCCAAAAACTCCTGAAGAACATCAGCAAACTGCTGGAAATGTTCCAAAAGTTTCTAGCCCATTTTTCCAAGACATTTCAGAAGTTTCTAGAATGGTGATAGAAACAACAGGTTTTCACCCTAAAGCAAATGCTTTCAGAAAACTCATTAAATTTACCCTGAACATACCACACCTAGTTATCATAGACATGTCAGTCTACCTAAAGTAGGCCTCAATCACATGGGACATTCCTGATAAAAATTTCCTTCATCATTCCAGATAAAGCATAATAACAGTAGTTGCCAAGTTCTGAAAAACTTGTGAAACCAACTATTAAATCACTCAAGAAAACTCCAAACAGGTGAATTTGACAAGACATGAAAATCATTACTAGGATGGAAAGAGGCTTGTTACCAAATAAAATTAAAGACTTTGATGAAAGCATTTTTCAATTTAAAATTGCTCTGCATCGATTTCTTTAAAAAAAATTGGTACTCATCACCCATAGCTTATGAAAATGTCAAAAGCAACCTGCAGATTTTGGTGAATATGAAGATGTTCAGTTCTCACCCTGCATCAAAACACTTTAAAAAGGGGAATATAACTTACAAATTAGTTAGAACTCATATTTAAGCTCATTTCACTAACTGAATGCGCTAATTGAAGTTTCTATTTTCACCTTGTTTTCCCCATCTGGACGTTGTTAAAATTAAAGTTGCATTCTTTAATAATGGAAAAAATGTAAACAAACACTCAGCACTTTCAACCATATCCTGACACATTTTAGGACATACAACAGGTCAACAAAACTATCTGGCAGGTTTATCAATTACTTTGATATTTTTCAGGATAAATAATGTCTCAGCTTCCTTTTTTAAGGATATGTGGATGTTGGTTACCCTCGTACTTGTTTATGATTACTGATATAGCTACAATTTTATTTTTCTAATCAATTCTGTGACTATTCTGAGCATCATTGGTAAGAATTGCTCTTGTTTATTTGAATTATTTTGGTCCACAGTGTTGCTTTTGTTTGCTTGACGTAAATTATTTCACAGCATTTTTTTTGTTTGTTCTTGATTTAGTTATTTTATTTCACAGTGTGGCTTTTGTTTGTTTGACATCATTTAAATCACTTATAGTTTACTGTACTACATGCTATATCCTGTCAATTTTTGATGTGCAGTGTTAGAAAATAGTAAATACTAATAATCCAGACTCTAAATCTATAGGTTAGACTACAGAATGATTTTGAACAGAGATTAAAATGGAAGCCTGAACAACGAGGTATATAAATACCACAGACTGCCACAACTGTGGGAAGGAATGAACGGCTGAAAAGATCTGAGGGCAGATGCATTGTTTATAGATTATGTTGTAGGTCCAGGTTCAAACATTGCACCATAAGATAACCTTACTATTTTAAGGCTTTTCAAAATATGAGTCTTAAGTACAATGACCCATCTGTGATGGAATAACTGGGCATATCAGTATTACCCAGCCCAAGACTAACTCAGCTACTAGAACATTGAGTGTTATGCATTTTGGAACTTGTTGTACTTTATACTCGTGATCTGCCATGTTCACATGTGCCACATTCTTTACCTTCTGTGTTACACACTGCTAATGTCACAATAAACTTGAACATAATGGTAGCCAGTGTAGACAAGATTTCTTGATTTTGTTCGTATTTACTGTTTTGATAGCATCGAACAAGCATTCCATGCAGGTTCACACTAAATGGCATGCAAATTAACCCTTTCTCCTCCCATGTTCCCACAGCCCCCATCCAAGTATCGCCCAAACCCCAAATGGAACCACAAATTTTTGCAGCCCACAAGAATAGGGCTAATCCTTATCATGAGTGCAGCCCATTTTGCAGGGAAAGGATCACTCTGGCAAACCCTAGTTTATCATCAAAAAATTGGCATTGTCTTTGGTGGAAGACACTACTTCCTCCCCTCTTCCACCTGACAAAAATGTATTTTATTTTGGCGATTTTGGTGGAAGACACTACTTACCCCATTGACTTTCACATCACAAATGCATGTATCAACACAGCTTCTACTGATGTGGGGAACCAATCCCTCATCCTCAATTTCTTGAGGAGATGTCCGCCATTTGAGCTCTTTGTGGAGTGAATTAAGCCAACCTAGAACAACTTGGCCACTCCTAAAATCGAAATTCTAGATTTTTGTTTCTTTCTAATCCGCTTCAAATCTTCAATGGATTGCAACTTTGTGAAACAGAATGGTCCTTAATTCTGCGAACAATCAAGTCTCTATATTACTCCATGAACCCCTTTTTTCAATCCAGTAGCTGCTAAAATTACCCCCATCCCAATCTGGATCCGATTGTATAATCTCCCCTTGATCATGCAAGATACGGATCTTAAGAAATATGATTGATCAAGTGGGCTCTTTTGTAAAATGGGAATTTTCTTTGGTGGCTTCTACAAATAGATTCACAAGGGTGTGTGCAATGATTAAAATTTCAAAACCACTGCATCACTCCATTAGAATCCACTCATCTTATAGTACCTAGACTCAAATTTTAAAATATGAAGGCTTACCATTCAGATGCTTCCGATACAACATGATTGATCATAAAATCTCTAGATGCACTACTTCCATATCATCAACTTTGATGGCGATCAGTCTCAAAAAATGAATTAAGAAGCCTTGCCCTCTGAATGTTGATT
>VDFB02339960.1:0-26089 GCA_007258455.2 Sequoia sempervirens
TAGCTCCACTTGAAGGGAGGGATTCTGAAGCTTCAAACATTGGAGAATCTCCCAAACAAGATCCTCTACCAACAAGGAGGGACTCTAATGATTCTAACATTAATTAAGTATCGGCAGATTTTCCTCAAGATAACCTGGATCAGCATCCAGATGGTATTATTCCAGGCAGCCCAAGTCATGATGATGCTCATTCTGATTTGGAAGCTAATACATCTCCTCGTCCTAAGTGGTGGGCAAAGCTCATTGGTGATGTTCATGATGATGAGTTTGTTGAGGGACAATCGTCTAGAGGCAAGAGCAAAAAGGACATAGTAAGCTTTGCTCTTATGGCCAACATTCAGGGTGTTTATGAGCCCCAGCGGTATTCGAAGGCCAAGGGTAAACCTAAATGGGAAAAGGCTATGGATTCTAAGCATCATAGTCTTTTGAACAACACATGGGTTCTATCATATCTTCCCCCAAGAAAGAAACCCATTTGCTGCAAATAGGTCTACAAGGTCAAATACAAGGTTGATGGAACACTGGATAAATACAAGGCTCTGTTGGTGACTAAGGGGTTCTTGCAGAGAGAAGGTATTGATTACAAGGAAACCTTTGCTCCCACAACAAAGATGAGCACCATCCAACTTGTCCTAGCCATGGCAACACAATTTGGCTAGAAGGTCCACTAGATGGATGTGAAGAGTGCCTTCCTCAATGGAGATTTGGAGGAAGAGGTATACATGATGCAGCCTCATGTCTTTAAGGTTGCAAGACAAGAGTACAAGGTATGCAAATTGTTGAAGGCTCTTTATGGCCTAAAGCAGGCACCCAAGGCATGGTACCTGAAGTTTGACAAGTACTTGGTTGCATAGGGGTTTCAAAGGAGTCCCTCAAATGCAAATTTGTATGTCAAAACACTGGTAGTGATATCATCCTTCTTGTCATCTATGTGGATGATATCATCATTACTAGCAATGTTTGATTGAACAAATCAAGTCAAATTTGTGTCAAGCATTTGAGATGACAGCCTTGGGTCTCCTACACTATTGTCTTGGTGTAGAAGTTTGGCAGACAGGTGGCAATATCTTCATTTCTCAATCGAAGTATGCCAGGAGTTTGCTTGAAAAATTTAGGATGGAAGATTGCAAAATCTCATCCATTCCTATGGAGAAGGGGCTGAAACTTTCAGCCAAAACAGACTCACCAGTGGTAAATGAGTCTGCGTTCAAGCAACTTGTGGGCAACCTCATCTATCTTACTGCCACTAGACCTGGTCTCAGTTTTGCTATGAGTTACATTTCTCGTTTCATGACTGCTCCTAAGGCGGAACACTAGGTTGCCGCAAGGCGAGTATTGCGATATGTCAAAGGGACACCTGACTTTGGTATTTTGTATAGCAGATGCAAAGATCCTAAACTGGTTGACTTTACAGACTCAATTGGGCAGGTTCAATTGATGACAGGAAGTCCACTTCTAGGTATGTTTTCAATCTTGGTACAGGTGCAGTCACACGGACAAGCAAGAAGCAACAGGTCGTTGCTCTTTCCTCGGCCAAAGAAAAGTATTGGGGAACAATTAAGGCAGCATGTGAGGCAGTTGGCTTCGAAGGATGCTTGCTGACATGCAGATGTCTAATATGGCCTCGAAGGATGCTTGTTGACATGCAGATGTCTAAAGCAGGGTCTTCACCCCTGTTTTGTGATAATCAAGGGGTTCTCAAACTTGCTAAGAATCCAGTCTTCCATGAGCGAACCAAGCACTTTGAGCTTCATTGTCACTTCATCAGACAGCTTGTTGAAGATGGTTTTGTGATGTTGCAGTATGTTCCAACTGAGGATCAGACTGGGGACATTCTCACCAAGTCTCTCAATTCGGATAAATTTGTAAAATTTCGGGATAAGCTTGGTGTAGTTAGTAGGATGACCATTAAGGGAGGGTATTAAAGTATTATTGTATTATTTAATGCTCATTTTAGCCTTTAGTTAATCAGTAGTTTACTTTCAATTAAACTAGTCTGCTTTAGTCAGCTTTTAATAACTTTTTGTTATTTACTTTTGTTAACAACTGTTTCTTTTTAGAAACATCATCCTGTATTGTATTATTTAAGGAGCTTTCATCTCCTTTGTAATAACGAATATTGAATATCAATTATCATTTCACTGGACACTCCAACAAACCTGATTGCAGGTTCTGATACAAATCGATATGAGCTAAGGAAGATGCGAAGATATAAGGATTGCAACAATACTGTTGCACAATGAGTGTATTGTGTATACAAGGAAACTTCTTGGAGAATGATTCTTTTAAAAAAAAAAAAAGAATAACTGATATTCTAGAAATAGAAAAATAAGTGACTTTCCAGAAATAAAAACACCATGTGATTTTACATTCAAATAACAAAAGTTATACGTGCGATTATGGGTTACTTTCTAAAAATAGAAAGGCAAGATGAGATAACAAAAGATATAGATGTGACTATTGCATATAAAAAATCTAACGATATCAATGAAGCTCTCAAAAAAAAAATCTGTCTTTGGCCTTTTCTAAAGAACATGATTCCGCATGCAAAATCAATGATTTTGTTCCGTTGTGTTGTTTTCTACATGAAATCATAATTTGACATAACACAAACTTTAAACTGCAATGGTACTTGCAACATTCTTCAAATTGCCTCTGAATTGCAAGTACTTATCTTTTCCAAGTTTGAAGGGCTTCCGTGATTAGAAGTAAACCATCTTTGACAAAATTGAAACTGTTTCACATTAGAGTATAGGGTTGTGGACAATCGTGGAAGAGTTGTATTTTTTTCTCAATATGTTTGAGAGAGGATAGCCAAGAAGGCTTCTAAAAAAACTCACTAAATTGGCATATGAGCTGATCTATACCTTTTCTTCTATTTATAGGTATGCAGCCCATGCATGATTTTAAGTTATGCCACATTGTCTTTTTGTTTATCCCTCAACAATGCAACATCAATAACACAAGCTTGCAACTTGCATTGACAAGATATATAGCTTGGATTAAGCATATCATGGAAATTTTGAATTTCCCCTCATAAAAATGATCATTATTTCTTCCCCATCTTCTCACCAAATGATATTTGTACAATTGCCTATTGAAGATTGCATCCTTCTCATAGAGGTGGTGGTTCCAAACGCTATCTCATAAGCATCCTAAGGTATGACATATATTAATACCTTATTTTTGATGTCTATGGAGAGCCCAAAATTGATTAACATTGTGTTTTGACTGAAATCTCCATACCTTGTTTCAGCCAACTCAATGATTATGGATTTGCACGTTCCCTTGTTTCCAACCTAGAACTTCTGCCAAATTTTGAGAAATTAAATTTGCTTGAGAACAAATATCAAAGAGTACAACAGCCTTTTGTCCTCTAAGCTGCACTTTGATATGAAACAACTTAGTATCCTTGTCCTCATTTCATTTTGAGCACCATCTCCTACCACATTTGCTCCTTTTCACATAGTTGCACAAGATAACTGCTCATCTACATTTAAAGTATATTCTATTTTTTTCAGTTTCTTGTTACATAAAGCATTCTTGTCTACTTTTTTTCTGTAGACCCACCTTGTCACAATACTTGAAAAATCTCCTTTATTTGCATTTCTCATTGTGTCACGGTAGTGTTTGCACTTTTCTTGCCCTACCATTTGTTCTTACCTTTTTTGAAATCACCACCCTGCTGTTTTTCTTTCAAGGAGTTGGATTTCTTTTTCATCTCTATGTAGTGGGCTTGTGCAATCTGAAAATGTACTTCATGAGCACATCTTTGTCCATTACATTCCTATCAAGCTGCATCACCTTCTTTCAGAACTTGCTTGTATAGTCTTGGATGCTTTGCCCTCGCCTTTTGTGAAAGGCAAGCTGTTGGATTGCTCTCTCTTCCTCGTAACTTATAGCGTAAAACTGCATTTTCAACAAGTCTTTGAATTCTTCACATCTTGCAAATGGTGGAGCTCTTCTGATTTGCAATGAAGTGGCATGAGCTTCATACCATGTCAAGGAATGAGCATATAGCTTCAAATGGGAAAATGAGATTTGTTACTGTTGGCTTAGTTTATGCAAGTTAAAGTAGACCTCCATTTGAGAGTTCTATAGGCCTGGATTAATACTGTGTTCACTTTTGCATCAAAGGCCTCGATTTCTATATTTGTCTTTGCTTTAAATGGAAGATTAATACTGTTTTTTGAAGTTTCTCCATTCTCATAAGTGGACTTCGGCTGTTCCTCATATTTGAGTTTCTTTTCTATGTCCGATTTTGGGTAGTGGCGATTAAGACACTCTCAGACATGTCTATTTTTCCCATATGCCTTGAAATCATGGTAACAACCTCTTCCATCTTGTGGAACCCGCTTCTCCTTCATCCATATCTCCGTCCCCTTCTTATGCCATCCTCCTTTGGGCTCTATTCCACTTTCAGGTACCTATCTTAGGCTCAAAACCACTCAAATTTTTACTTCTATTGGATTGTGTGGTGACCATATCCTAAACACCCACCAAATGACTCTATTTGATCAAATTTCAAGTGTCTCAAACTTGCTCTAATACCAATTTGATACTTATTCAAAGTAGCCAGGTTCGCTACTGGTCGGGTTGGATTCAAGTTCAGTTAGCATTAGATCTGTCCTGATCTGGTTCATCTGTGATTATCGGCAGGGTTTATGTTTAGGGGGCTTGGTTTGCTTGGGGCAAACTTGGGATGAACTCGGGCGCATCCAAAACGCACTCAGAACACACTTAAACGTGCAACAATTGGTTTTTTTACTTTTTGCATTTTTTAATTTTTTTCCCTTTGACTTTGACCTGCGCCCTCCTCAACCCTACAAGAAACCTCTAAAACATATAAAACACCAAAACTACTTCATTTTTGTTCATTTCTTCTGCAAACAACTTTCATTCCAAGAGGTTGAGCATTCGTTTTTGCTTGTTGGATCAACAAAGGGTGTTGAAGATTGACCTTTGAAGCTTCTACAATGATTGCATTGCCATTCCTACACATTTAGAAGTGTTCATTGGCTGCCAAGAATGATTATAGAAGGATATTTTTGCAAAGAGGTAAGTTTTTTCCAATTTTTTTCCTCCATTTTTGTTTTACAAACATGAAACAAATTCTTTTCTTCTTTATCTATGTTTTTTTCCATTCTCCTATGAATGTATCAAAGATTCGAAAGAGCTAGGTTTTATAAATTTTTTGTTTTCAATTTTTTTTTTTTAATGTGTTACAAGTTTTTTGGCCATAGGAATCACAATGGAAACTAGTTCTAGCTCCAAACCTCAACCTAAATTCAAAATAGATTTGAATTCTCCTCTATGGAAATATGTTCACATGATAAAACAGGTTCGAGGTGGTGGTGGTTACATTTGGAAATGCAATTGATGTGATGTTCAATATTCTAGTTCATATTTCCGAGTGAAAGCACATTTGCGTGGAATACTTGGAAAAGGCATCAAAACTTTCCTTTGAAAGAACAATGTACCTGTGCCATCAGAGATAATCATAGGATATATTATGGAGCAAGAACAAGCAGGTAAACAGGAATCTCGTAAATCAAGTCACCCCTTAAAAAAAAAACTAAGGGAATGCAGCCCCTATCTAATCCCAATATCGTGGTAGAAAACCACCCATTTTTGGCCACTCCTCATCCTCAAAAGCAAAGTGAACAACCCACTACAAACAAAAGACCAAAGGGACCTTTGGAAACTGCATTTCAAAATGAGAGTCGAGACGTTGCCGACCAACACATAGCATGATGTCTTTTTTCCAAATGGGTTGGCTTTCGATGTTGTTTGCTCACCATATTGGAAAGAGATGTTGAAAAAAGTTAATGAAGTTCCAAAAGGGTACAAGCTTGGATTCAACCATGAGGTCCTTGAAACCCCAAAATGCATCTAGCAAAATCTTCAAGCCAACATGAAACCCTCAAATCCGGGAAGAAATCTGCAACATATTGGTAAAAATTTGAATAGATTAATGAAAGAGGCAATGTCCTCTTTATAGAATTTTACAATCAGAAGATTTCGAAAGAAATCAGAAAGTTTCTAAAACTAAACTAAAGCAAGAATAGAAACTACAAAAACAACTATGTTACAATACGTTACAATATTTGAGCATTAATAAAGTACGTAAATATTACTTTAATACCCTCCCTTAATGCTCAATCTATCAACTACACCAAGATGCCCCCTAAATTTGGCAAACTTATCTGGGCTCAGAGACTTGGTGAGAATATCAGCAGTTTGATCCTCTATTGGAACATTCCGCAATGCCACTGATCCATCTTCGACAAGCTAGCGGATGAAATGACAATGAAGTTCAACATGCTTTGCCCTTTCATGGAAGACTAGATTTTTGACGAGTTTCAGCACCCCTTGATTGTCTCAGCACAAGGGGGAAGGACCTACTTGAGACATTTGCATGTCAGAAAGCATCCTTCGAAACCAAACTGCCTCACAAGCTGCTTTAACAACTCCCCGATATTCAGCTTCAGTCGAGGAGAGAGCCACTGCCTACTGCTTCTTACTGATCCATGTGACTGCAACTGTGCCCAAACTAAATACATACCCTAAAGTAGACTTTTTGTCATCAACAAAACCTACCCAATTTGAGTCTATATAGCCAATCAGCTTATTAGGATCTTTCCACCTTCCATACAGAATGCCAAAGTCGAAAGTACCTTTCACATATCTCAGCACACGCTTCGCTGCAACCTAATGTTCAACTTTAGGGTTTGTCATGAAGCGAGAGATGTAACTCACTACAAAACTAAGATCAGGTCTAGTAGCAGTGAGATAAATGAGGCTGCCCACTAGTTGCTTGAATGTTGATTCATTTTGCATAGGCAAATCTGATTTTGCTGATAGTTTTAGCCCTTTCTCCATAGGTGTAGAGGTAGGTTTGCAATCATTCATTCTAAACTTATCAAGCAGACTGCGAGCATACTTGGACTGAGAAATAAAGACGCAATCAGCTGTCTACCAAACCTCAACACCGAGACAATAATGAAAAAGTCCCATATCTGTCATGTCAAATGAATCAAAAGGGCTCCTCTGAAAACCATGATCAACAAGGTACTTATCAATTTTCATGTACCATGCCCGTGGAGCCTGTTTAAGGCCATAGAGTGCTTTCACGAGTTTGCAAACCTGATGCTCTTTACCAACAAACTTGAAGCCAGGAGGTTGCGTCATGTAAACTTCTTCCTACAAATCCCCATTGAGGAATGCACTCTTGACGTCCATTTGATGGACTTTCCATCCAAACTGGGCTGCAGTAGCGAGGACAAGCCGAATAGTACTCATTTTGGCTGTAGGAGCAAAAGTCTCCTCATAATCAATGCCCTCTTTCTGTGAGAACCCTTTGGCTACGAATCGAGCCTTATACTTATCAAGGGTTCCATCAGCCTTATACTTAACTTATACACCCATTTGCAGCCAATGGACTTCTTCCGAAGTGGAAGATCAGAAAGGACCCAAGTGTTATTCTTCATAAGGCTATTATGTTCAGCTTCCATAGCTTATTCCCACTCAAGTATGCCTTTAGCCTTTGTGTATGTCTGAGGCTCAGAGATGCTGTGAAGGTTGGTCATTAGAGCAAAATTGACAGTATTCTGCTGCTTGCTCTTCTTCCGAGCAGTTCTACCCTCGATCAATTCATCATCATGAAGATCACTAATGGTTTTAGCATACCATTTAGACCAGAGAGTAGAAGGATCAATATCTGAAACAGGTGGAGCAACATCACCAGGTGTAGCTGGTACAGAATCAACTGGATCAAGATCCAAATTGTCCTAAGGAGGGGCGAGTGGTGGAACATTCTACTGAGGTGGCTGCTCAACTGCAGAATCCTTCCCATCAGGGGGACTCAAGGGAAGACAAACACCCAATTCAGAATATTTCAGAGGTTGTTCCTCAAGATTCACAGAAGTAGAAGACAGAAAGAAAGGCCCAATAGTTTTATCAACCACAACATCACGACTGAAAATTAGATGATCTGAATCTACATCAATTAGCCTGTATGCTTTATGATTCTCACTGTAGCCAGTGAACATGAGTTTCTAGCTTTTGGAATCCAGTTTAGTGCGCTTGGCATTTGGAATCCAGACATGAGCAATAATAGAACCAAAAACTTTCAAGTGGCTGATTTTAGGCTTTCGTCCAGACCAGGCTTCTTCAGGAGTCATCTTCTTAACCGCATGTGTAGAAGACCGGTTCACAAGATAGACTGCAATATAAACTGCTTTAGCCTAGAATTTCTTAGAAACATGTCTATGCTCCAACATAGAATGAGCCATTCCAATCATGGTGCGATTTCTACGTTCTACGACACCATTCTGCTGAGGGGTGTAAGGTGTGGTAAGTTGGTGCTTAATGCCATGAGTAGCACAGAAATTGGAGAAATCGGTAGAACAAAATTCTCCCCCATTATCAGACCTAAGAGTAACTATTGGAGAACCAGACTCTTTTTCAACTAAGACCTTATACTGCTGAAATATACCAAACACATCTGATTTGTTTTTCAAAAATTACACCCACATTTTTTTGTTGAAATCATCAACAAATAATAAAAAAATACTTGCAACCAATAACTGAAGGAGTATTCATTGGGCCACATAAATCAACGTGAACCAACTGTAATACCTTGGAAGTTTGCCATGAGTCACTATTTGAGAATGGAGTCCGGTGCTGCTTTCCAGCCTGACAAGCTTCGCATACTCCATAATTTTGAGTCTAAATCGCAAGTAGGCCACCAACTAGATCATCTCGAGAGAGCTGAGAGAGATAGTGCATATTCAAGTACCCATAACGCTAATGCCCAGGGCTACTGATTGAAGTACTCCTGGCTGCCATAGCATGCTCTTGAGAATCACCAGAATCAACAAGTCTATATAGACCATGATCCTCAAGTCCCTAAATGACTGTAGTGCGAGTCTCTCTATCAACAATGTTGCATGTATGCATGCTGAAAACAATGTCTAGCTGAGGAGAGTGAGTCATGATATGACTAACTAAAAGTAAGTTCACCTCCATTCCAGGTACAAAGTATACATCGAGAAAAATTAAATTTCTCCCTCCAAAATGTGCTCTGCAACATTGACTTTAGCCTTAGACTCTCTTTGCTTGTTCTATTTAGAAGCCAAGCATTTTCGGCAATCTTTCTTCATATGACTATACTTGTGGCAATAATTACACTAAACATTCTTCTTGGAAGAATCTTGAGATTGCACTTGACTAGATTGCTAAGAGAGCTGGTTTTTGCCCTTATTCTTCTAAACAATCTTGGCAGGAAATGCCTGCTCTGTGGAGGACCAACTAGAACCGCTACCGAACTGTTGTTTCCAACGATCCTACTGCAAAAGCATGGTGCAAAGATCTGAAAATTTCAAATCAACATTAGCTGAAGTAATGTTGAGGGTCTCAATAAAGTGCTCGTAAGATTTTGGCAGACTTTTCAGAGTGATGACTACCATATCTTCTTCCTCCATTTTCCGACCAATAGCCTCTAGCTAATCGCGAATGTCCTTGATTTTTGTCAAGTGCGCCTGCAAAGTTGTCTTCTCATCCATCATGATGGAAAATAGCATGTTCTTCAGAAAGAATGCACAGCTCTTGTCGGATGTTTCATGAAGATCTTTCAAAAGATCCCAAATTTCTTTTGCTGATTTGCCAGACGATACCTGAGTTAGCTGGTCATTAGTGACAGACAGTTTAATGAGCATCACAGCTTCACCAATTTTGCTCATCAAACTTTTCTTGATCTTTGTCTCCAGATGCAGGTCGTGTCTTGTTGCCCAAAACAATCTGGTCAAGACAGCGATATTCAAAAATCGTAATCATGCATTGCTTTCAGGTGTTGTAGTTGTGGCTGTTAAATTTCTGACTACCCTCTAGCATAATGTGCAACAAAAAAGTCATTTGTCACAAAATCCGAGAGGAAAAAATCATACGAGCAAAAATTTGACAAAAAAAAATGGCACAAATCTCAAGGTCGCACAAAGAACAGACACGTGTACAAAAAACTCACAATCTTGAGCAAATAGAGACAAACAAGATGGACACACGGCTAGGAGAATAGTCCAAAACAAATCACCAACACCTTCATACACTGCTCCAGACAAAATATAAGAGGCAAAAAAACCATGGTAAAAACGCTACAGAGATTGCAAGTCACAGCACTCACTTTGTGCAGAAATCACGATTTAAAAAATGTGTGCAGGAAGCTAAGAAGAAATCTGCCAATTGAGGACGAACTCAGAAAAGACAACTCTGAGAGTTGCGATTTCACATAAGGGTAGGAGGGGAAAAATCATGTCAACATGAAAACCCACGATTTTGAAAAAACGCATCTTCAGAATCAGCAAAAGAAGAAAAATGCAATTTAAAATCGCGTGCAGATGAAGATTGTAGGAGGGCATGCAATTTTTCACAAGCAAAGGATGTGATTTCTCCTCAAAAAAACCCTCAAATTCGCTTCAGAAGACTCCGGCGATTTTGATTGAAAAAGAAACGCGATTTTATACCCAGAAACTAGGTCATGTGATTGTCACAAAATACTTGCACAATTTTGAGCTATGAAAAAAACACGATTATCAGCCTTAAGGAGGACGCAATTCTCACCCAGAAAGAGCCACAAAAAATCAGATGAAGATTTTATACAGGTTTCAAAACTCAAAACGATTCTTCCAAAAATCATCCACATAAGGAGTGCTAGAGGAAAAAAAATTCCCGCTGCACCTAACCCGCTCTGATACCATATCGGTAAAATCTGAATAGATTAATGAAAGAGGCAATGTCCTCTTTATAGAATTTTACAAACAGAAGATTTCGAAAGAAATCAAAAAGTTTCTAAAACTAAACTAAAGCAAGAATAGAAACTACAGAAACAGCTATGTTACAATACGTTACAATATTTGAGCATTAATAAAGTACGTAAATATTACTTTAATACAACACTGGAGCCCTGATACCATGTGGTAGTTAATGGTGACTCCTCAACACCCCCAAGAACAATTGCTAGACCAAAATATCTTCCACAAGAAAGAAAATGGCAAGAAAGTTTGCTTCAACAATGCAAGTTGAATAATGATTGAATAATGGTTGAATGTACAAATGTACATAAGATGCCTTGCTTATAAAGGCAAAGTGAAACATAGGATTAGACAAGATCATGAAAAGTGTCTTAATCCTAATCCTATAACATGTGACAACTAACAACCTAACTACCTAGGAATCATGCATTACAAGCTAGATAAGATAAGTTCTAGAAAAGCCAACTAAGACTTCTAGAAAGAATCATATATCCTAAGCTAAGTTACCGAATTGGCAAGTTTGAGGGCCGATTCCGGGTATGGGTACGTACTTGAATCGGGTTCGCTCAAAAAACCCTGTGGAATCAAACAGGGCATAGAATTTACCAGCTGAAAACGTTTTTGGTTTCTCTAGCTGAATCCTAACGTTTTTTAGGTCGATGTGGTGAACTGACAAGGTAAAAATCTGAAAACCTAAAAACCTAATAAGTCTTTGGAAGAACGCTACAATCGCTCTACAGTCACGAGTTTATCACAGTCGTGCCTTCCATAGTTGCCTTTCACAGTCGTAGAGTCAAGGGTAGTCACAGGTTGCAGGTTGCGCCTCACATAGTGCATTCCCAGTCGTGCCTCTGCTACGATTTCTCATTTCTGATTTTCATTATTTTGTTTAGTTTTTTTTTTTAATAGTTCAAAAGTTAAAATTTAAAACATTAAAAATAAATTTATTAATAATATTATAATTGTTTAACATTTAAAATTTTTAAGTTTATTATTTTACATTTTTAAATTTTAATATTAACTATTATAATTTAATATATATTATATAATTTATATGATATTCATATTTAATTTATTATTAACATATTAATATAATTTAGATTTATTAATATTAAATAACATAATATAATTTATTAAACAATATAATAATAATATAAACAATTTTAAGATTTTTATTTATTATTTTAATTATTAATATTTATAATTTGGTTATTATTTAATTTAATTTATATTAAAATAAATATATTAAATTATTAATAAATATATTAAATTATTAATAAATTAAAAATTAATATAGCAGATGTAATATTTATGGTAGTTCTAAGTTTTGTAACTTTGTTTAACATATGCATGATATGTGGTATTCTAAATTTAATTCTTGTTTTTATTATTTAGGTTGCAAATATGTATATATCTATGATTTTTATACGTTTTTTGTACGGACGTACCCAAACGTACCCACCCCTCCCAAAAAAAAATTGTCGTATCGGCATACCGTACCCACGTACCCATATCTGATTCGGCAACTTAGATCCTAAGTAAACTTAACATGTGAATGTGTCCCCTAATTCCCTAGTGAGTGAATTAACTAGGTACAAGACATTTATTCACATCAACAAAATTAACAAGCTTGTTGATCTGTTATCAAGGCCGCCATTGTCAAAGTAGTTAGTATTTTATCTCTTCTTGAATCCTTTGCAAGTGAAGTATATGCAAAAGCTTATGAGCATGACAAGAATTTTGGAAATCTATATCAGAAACTTAAGTAAGAAAAGAAAGATGAATTGATTCCTAAGACTTATTTTCATGTGAATGATGGTTTTCTCTTCAAATTAGGCTCCTTCTGTGTTCCAAATGAGAAAAGATTAGTCTTCTTGAAAGACGCTCATAGCTCTAAGGTGGTTGAGCTTTAGGGTCGCAAAAACTATATCAAATTTGCAGCAGTCATCATTGACCATATGCAGAAAGTGATGTTGCCAAGTTTGTTCAAAGTTGTAAGTTGTGTAGTGTTAGCAAGCAAAGAAACTAAAAATTAGGATTATATCAACCACTTCCAATCCCATCTTGAATATGGTAAAGTACATCTATGGATTTTTAGGTCCCATGACAAGGAAAGGGCATGACTATCTCTTCCTATTGGTTGATAGAGTTAGCGAGATGCGAGTCTTAATTCCATGCAAAAAGACACTATTGGCTGTAAAGGTGCAGCTGAAGGTTTCTTTTCATATGTGTGGATACACTTTGGTTCCCCTCAAGGCTCAAAGTATTATGTCAGACTAGGACTCAATGTTCATAAGTTTTTGTGCCACTATATGGCACAAAAAGGATACCCGATTGAGGACAACTAGTTTCCATCCTCAAGTTGATGGACTGACTGAAGTAGTAAATAGAACTGGGTTCAGTTGCTTGAAGGCTACAATATGAAGCAACCTAAGGTATGGGTTAAGAGTCTTGTGTATGTCCAAGGTTCCTACAACCAGGTCTTACATTCTTCAACAAATCTTTCACAGTTTGAAACATGTTATTGTTACATACCTCCATGTCCGCTTGATGTTGTTGCAGGACAAGAACAAGAAAACAAAGGAAATGTTGACTTAAAGGTTGAAAAAGGCTAGGAAATTCATAGAGCATATCTATAAATTGCATCTTCAGGTGCAAGGAAATTTGAAAGCGAATGAAGAGAGGTACATGTGAAAACATGTTCAGCATCACACATTGATAAGAATGCTTTTTGACTTGATTTGCCCCCATACATAAAAATCTAGTCAGTGGTTAATGTAGAAAACCTACAATTGTTTAAGCCCTCTATGTCGGATGAGGAGGAACAGTTGGTGTTACCTTCTATTGAATATCTCACTCAAAGTCCTTTGTATGACCTAGAACGTGATGTGATTTTCCAAAAGGAAAGGAAAACATGTACGGATTGCAAGAAACATGGTCAATTGGTTTGAAAAGGCAACTTCCAACCAAGGCAAAATGGTACCCTAATGAGGATGTTGGGAAGAAATTCCCACATCTCATGAATCCCTAAGATTTTATGTGCCAAAAACTTCCCAATTGGAGAGGTATGATCCAAAACAGATCCTTGTTCAATCAAACAATCAGATGTTTCTCCACTCAATTAAAGAAAGTCTAGTTTTAGGAAATTAGGAGTTCATGAGAGTTAGAATTTCATCATTTTTGGAGCATAAAAAACTTGTGTGCAGGGTTGTTGAAGACTTGGGATGAAATTTGCTATTTGTCACAAGCAGTGAACTTGTCAAATGCTCAGGAAAACTCATTAAATGCCATAGCAAAGTTTGCTATATCGTAGCAATCATTAAAAAATACCATGGCAAGAACACAATTACCCCCTAGCAAAATAGGTAAATTCGAACCAATCTAAGATAGGATTGGAATGTGAAAAGTTTTGACTGTTCAATTCAACTTCTTGACATTGGATTGCATGTTTGAGCACCAAAGGGCTGTAAAGGAGTCGTAAAGGAGTCTATATTAACCAGTTTTGAATGTCAGCCAAAGGTTAGCACTCATGTTTTTTTTCTCTTGGAGCAAAGGATTTGCAAGTTATTGTCACTATTGAGCAGGGTTATTGGAGACGCATGTCATGATCCCGAAATTGCAACACTAAAAACCATAGTTCCACGGGGACGCGTCCCCCTCGAAAAAGCAGCCGTCTCGGAGACGGGGACGTCCCCGAGACGCGGGGACATCAGGGAAACGTCCCCCCGCCGTCCCCCCGCCGTCCCCCCGTCCCTCCGCCATCCCCTGGGCGTTTCCTTCACAGGGAGTCTTCTTCGCGTCTCGGAGTCTCCTCGGAGTCTTATCCACGTCTCCAAGTTTCCCGCGTCCCCTAAGTCCCCTTATTAAAATAATGATTTTTTTTTTAAATTTTATGATTTTCATTTATCATAGACATGAAATATTTTAAAATTTTAATATTATATTACTATAATTAAAATTTAAAATATAATATATTATTATATTATTAATTATTAATTTATTATATGATTAAATTTTTTAATTTTATGACTTAAGTCTTAAGAGTTAAGACTAAATGAATGTAATAAAATTTCTTTTTCACCGAGCATTTTCATTTTGCATTCTGTGCGACTGCGACTGTGTTGGCGAAAGTGGCTAGGAGATCAGAGTGAGAATCGAGTTCTCCGAGAAGCAAAAATCGGGTTATTCAACTAATTCGCCTTCGCTTAATTTGACCTTTCGTAGTCGCTTTTGGCTTTTATATTTCATTATTTTTACTATCAGGTACTGGAATGCCAAGTTCAAACCCGGCTAATACCCGAAGGCATTAGAACAGCACGGCAATGAAATCAACGCTGCACCCAGCCACCGAAATGCGGTGGATTTTATTTCAAATCAATAAACCGCCGCCACGAACTTCGAATAAGCTGAATATACCAAAGAGTTCATGGATCGCGACTCAGCCCATGAGCACACCTCCTTGAGGCATCAGCCTCCACATTTCTAATCTTTCCTGTAGGCCGCTGGGACTTCCGCATCTCGCGATACAATAATGGGAAAATTTCCGCGGTGTCGGTTTGGAATTCGCATTCCGTGATTATTAATAATGGAAACAAATAAAATATTAAAAAATATTTTAAAATTTAAATGTCCGGCCGTCTCTGAACTGTGGAACGGGATGCCCTGTAAAGAGTGTCCACCATGATTTGTCGCATTTTATGAGCTTTATTAATTCTTTTGAGGCATCCGGCTCTATTGATTTAGTGATTAGATTTTATCCGTCTACGCTCTCGGAACCGTGGAACCATGCCTCAAAGAGGTCCGCCATGGATCAATATGGAAAACTAAATTAAAAAATTAAAATTTTTAATTTTTTTATAAATTTAATTAAAATTTGATTATGCTAAGATACCTCGCGCTCTCAAAATGTGGGAAGCATTGTGCAAGGAATGTGAATCAAGTTGATAGGTATGTGAACTCGCTGACCGAAAAAATCACCAAACAGTTCACATGCCTTGCCTATGTTTCCACATTTTCATTTTAATTTCAGTCACACAGTTCAATTCTGTGACTGTCAAACAGTTCACATGCCTTGCATGTGCTTCCACATTTTGCAAAGCAAACAGTTCACATGCCTTGCCTGTGCTTCCACTTTATAGGTCTGATTTTTAAATTTTTTTTTTACATCGTAGGTCTGATTATTTTTTATTTTTTAACATTGTTTTTGCAGCATCATCATCATAATGAGTTCACAGTCACACAATAGAAGTGATGATGAACCAGACATTCAAAGTGTTAATGATTCATCAGATGATCCTGACTTTCAAATAAGAGGGGAGGCTGAGGGTGAAGTTCAACCACAAGTACAACATGGCTCAGCCTCAAATACTCAAACTACCACAAGTTCCATTGGTAGTAAAAATAATAGCTGCCCTTCAGAACTCCTTCAAGAATGGGCCAAGGGCCCCTTTGATCCAAATAAACCTTTAAAACAATTTGCATCCAAGGTAGCAGCAAAGCCTAGGGCAACTGGGGGCACTAGATTATGGAAGTGTCACATGTGTGAGCTTACATGGTTTGGCAGCATTACAAGAACTAATGCACATTTTCTTCTTGTTCGAGGCAAAGGTGTAGATGTATGCAAAGCTGTGGCAAATAATTTGAAGTACAGGGCTGAAATTTTAAAATTATGGGGTTGTAGTGAGGATGAAGTGCCTACATCTGCTACATTGCAACGTAAGAGTATGGGTGATCAGATTTCAGCAGTGTCTACTTCTATTTTGCAAAGTCAAAGGCCACCAAATCCGTTCAGTTCAAGTGTAGCAGAGCCTAGGGGGAAACGTAAGATGGCATCTTCACAACCTTTAGCAAGTTTATTCAATGTGCAGGCAAAGGATGAGGCAGATGATGCCATTGGCAAATTCTTCTTTGCCAATGGCATTCCATTCCACGTGGCTCGCTCTCCTTATTATAAGGAAGTTGTGTCAAAAATAATAAGGGCAGGACAATCATATGTGCCACCAGGGGAGAATAAATTGAGGACAACAATCTTGGATCAAAACTATTCCAAGATTAATATTTTGATGGAGAAGATGAAGAGAACCTGGGTCACAAGTGGATGCAGCATAGTCATGGATGGGTGGACGGACATTAGGCATCGTCCACTCATCAATATCATTGTCACATCTGTAGCGGGCCCTTATTTCCTTAGGGCTATTGATTGTTCAGGGCATAGCAAGGATGCCCATTATCAGTTTCAGATCCTCAAGGATGCTGTAGAGGAGGTTGGGCCACAAAATGTGGTGTAGGTAGTGACAGATGCGGCCCATGTGTGCAGAGCTACAGGGAGGTTGATTGAGGCAGCCTATAGACATATTTTTTGGACTCCTTGTTGTGTGCATGCTATGAATAATGCACTTAAGGACATGGGTAAAATCAGCTGGATCAAATCTATTGTCAGTGATGCTAGAGATGTGCAGATGTTTATCTGCAACCATCATCATTCACATGCACTTTTCAGGTCCTTCTCCAAGAAGGAATTCCTGAAGCCTGTAGAGACTCGGTATGCATCATACTTTATTCTCTTGGAGAGGATGCTTGAGTTGCAAGAGCCATTGCAACTAATGGTAATGACAGCAGAATGGAACAGATGGCCTGAGTCGAAGACACAGCAGGGATTGAGGGTTAAGGAGGTGGTGAAGAATGATGTCTTTTGGGCTGATGCCAAGTATATTGTCTCCATCATTGAGCCAGTCTTCAAAGTTATTAGATTTGGGGATTCTAATGCACCTTCCCTTGGAGAGGTATACGAGTGTATTGATTCCATGCTTGATCAAATGAAGGCTAAAGTGCGAGAGAAGGACCCCACAATGCAATTCTACACCGAGCATATTTATCCAATCATTCAGCATAGATGGGAGAAACTCAACACTCCCTTACACATGGCTGCCTACGCATTGAACCCAAAGTGGTATGTGCCACGTCCCGGCAGAATGACACCTATGGAGGATGTTGAGGTGAAGGAAGGGTTCATGAAGGCCATTGACAAAATGTATGATCCTATAGAGGCCAGCTTGCTTCGTACTGAGTGGACAAAATTTGCTACTCTTTGGGGATATTCAGAGGCAGCCAAAGTAGATTTGGAGACTATGTCACAGGAGGACCCCAAGTTGTGGTGGACTATGCATGGGCCTAGATCTTTGATTACTACTCTAGCTATTCGTTTGCTGTCCCAGGTTTCTAGTTCTTCTGCTTCTGAGAGGAACTGGTCCACTTATAACTTCATCCACTCTGTTAAGAGGAATAGGCTCACTTCTAGGAGGGCAGAGAAGCTTGTGGCTGTCCATAGTGCCTTACATCTCATTGATCGCAACACAACTACATACAAGGAGAGTCCAGCAGCCAGATGGGATGTAGAGCCAAAAGAGCCAGCACAGATAGATGAGGATGCTACACAGACAGGGCTGGTTGGTATTGGTTTAGATGAGCTTGAGCATTTGGGGTCCTCGTCCGATGGTTCCAGTGATGAGGAGATTGACATGGAGATTGGAGTTGGAGATGATTAGATCATTAGAGGCATCAGGCCATTAGCTATTTAGTATTTACTATTTTGTTTTTGAAGTTTGAACACTGTTGTGTTGATAACTTGATAGTTGATACTTGATTGTAATTATGAATCATGACTATGAAATTTTGAAATTCAAATTATGAAACAACTAGTTCTCGTTCCAATCACAATGTCTATTAAGTTACAAGTATATTTTCATTGTTTCAATGTTCACTAGTTCAATGAAATCATTGCAATGTGTTTAAACTCTAAAATTTACTTATTCCTTAGGCTTTTACAGTTATACATCTTTTTATAACTAATTTTTCAAGTACTATATGTATTTCAGCGCGCCGCCCCCCCGCCGCCCCCCCACCGCCGTCCCCCCCCGCCGTCCCCTCGGCGTCCCCAAACTTAGGGCCCCCGCCCCCGCGCCCCCGAGACCCGTCCCCTGCCGTCCCCCCGTCCCCGTCCCCAAAACTTGGTGGAACTATGCCAAAAACCCTAATGTTGAAATACAAATAAATAAGTAAAATGAATAACAATATAAATATCAATAAAAAAATATAAATATAGATAATAATAGTTTAATATTATTATAATTATAATTATAATATAATATTATAAGTATTGAAAAATACATATATAAAAATAAATATATTAACCATGAATTCAATATATATATATATATTAGAAAACATATAATATATTAATATATAAACATATAGAGACAGGCAGCGATTAATTATTACAAGGCTGTGATTCCCTAAATTAAGAGCAGGATTATATATAATGAGCAAAAGGCAATGAATCATTAAAAGGTGCCAGCGATAAGTTTAAGACAGCAGCAATTCATGTTTTAAGGGTAGCAATAAAATTCAATTAAAGGCAGACCTTTATAAGCAGCATTAACAAAAAGTTATCTCCTTTCAAAAGGACACATCTCTCTAGAGACATGAGGATATAAAAGGAAGGAGGAAAGAAAATAAGAGGGGGATAAGAATGGATGGGGAGTAGACAAAAAGAAGGAAAAATCAGAGAAAGGAAGAGCAGGTAAAGAACAGATTTAGAGCAAATATGAGTATATATATATATATATATATATGCAGGTTTGAAAAGAGATAATATAATCATCAATAAATGAATATATATGTATGTATTATACATGAATATATACATGAATAAGTAAATATATGGGCCAAAAGCCCACTTACAACCTCCGCCCAACTCCTCACAAAGGTAGGGACTAAGGTGTAGTGGTAGGAGCCAAAAGAGCCCACTAGCAATCTCTGCCCAATCCCACAGGTTGGCAAGTGTCTTCCGGGAGTCATGGCCTTGATGGGGAAAGCAGGCACAAGTAGCCAAAAGGGAGAGTTGTGGTATACAACCTCTTAGGCTTGGCATATGACTTCGGGCGGACCCATCATGTCCCTTCTCTCAAACTTGTTTGTATTGATTGATAATCTATGGATGCAATGAAATTGTCTAACCCTAACAAGCATATATACATATTTGCATATATAGTTCATGTGGTGAATGCAGGATTCCAATCCAAAAGATATTTATTTAATAAGGTGATACCCTAACCCTAATTTGTTGCAATTTGTGATTAATAGGCATATACTAGGGAAATTGGGATACGGGACATTACAATGCATCATATAGCTTAGGTTGTACGACTGCATGTGCATGGCTGTGAAGCTTCAATGGATGTATTGAGACCTTACTACATTGTAAATTGACAAGCAGATAGTGGAGATGAGATGTTTTTTCCTTCTTTCTGGAATTTTTCCCCTGTTTAGAGTTTCTCCAGGTCAAAATCATTGTTACAGTCATTGGCATACAGTTTCTTACTGCTGTTTTATGTTTCTATGTTCTTTATCATAATGCATTAATGCCAACACATGTATGTTAAGTGGAAATAGAACTGATAACAATAAAAAACATTGTCTAAGGGCCGTGTGTGAGAAGCCAAACATAAAGAATCCATGTTAACAAGCTGTTTAAAAGTATCTCTCTCAATTTACAGATCAGATTGATGGAAAATAACTCTTTCCAATTAACTTCCCCGCCCTCACTAACCTCCCCCCCTCCACGCCCCATCATGGTTAGATATCATTTTGAGACACTCTTGCTTGCACTGGGCAGTCATTCTAAATTCAAAGATTAATAAAGTTTACGGTCCAAATTAAGGTTTACAGAAATAAATTTTGGTGCCAAAGAGAGTTTTTACAAATAGTTTGTCTTGCATGGCAGTTGTGTGCAGCAATTCCAGGTGTATGGAAGGAAGTAAATTCAATAAATTGAATAATTAATAATTAGTTAGATATTTTTTGGTTGGCGCTTCACTATATACACTATTTTAATTCTGAAGTCATCATTACAGGAATTATTTTTCATGAGAAATCATTTATCTCCAAAATACATCGGAAATGTGGCCACGTTGTGATCTTAAGATGACAAGGGTACATTTTCGGTGTGGCCCATAAATCTTAAGGTATGGTTCAAGATAGCCCACACCGCATTGAAGGCGTCCCATAACTTCACTCAGAATTTACCATAAGAAAAAATACAGACAATTAATTCATCCTTAAAATAACTCCTGATCCCAGCTACATCCTATGTTAATTTTTGTGCAAGCTACAGAGGGTTTTCAAACAATAGCACACCTTGCAGCTCGCGCCTTCCGCTTCTCATCCTCGGACATTTGAATCGAAACCCCGAAGCGCTCTGCTCTCTTCTGCTTCTTTTCCAAACCAGAACCAAGCTCCACACCGGGCTCCACCAGGGCTATATCTTTAACGGTAGTCGAAACATTGAGCTGCGCCTCCTCTTCTCCAGGCTGGGCCACATTATCCTCTACTGCAACAGTTTGGGCTTCCTGACCCTCTTCTTGCAATTCCTGGGATTCAACCCCGGGCTTCTTGGAAGAACCGTCTGAGGGTTCACTTAGGGTTTCTAGATTGCTTACGGTCGTAAGCGAGGGTTTCGATCCTGCGACCTCCAGGGAACCCTGCATTTCCTGAACTGTTAGTTTTTTCCAATGAGTGGCTCCCTTGACCGAACCATCTGGCGTTGCCATTGGCACAACCCAAGACTCGGAATCGCAAAGCCTCGAAGAAGGAAACTAGAAAAATCCCTGTCGAGATGCAGCATATAAAAGCCCTGAAACCCTAACCAACAACTATCGAGAATATCTGCTCAAATGCTTCCTGATGATTGGAAGATTTGTTGAATACAGAGAGGAGCAAATTAAAAAGAGCCAAAAAAGGAGAACCGACAGTATTTTATAATAAAATAAAACAGCAAGATTAATACACACTTGAGATATTTTTTCCATGACGTGTTGAGATCGTCCGTATATTCTGTGACGCAGATGCACACGAATCATTGTACGACATAATTGGCATTTGAAATAATGGAATGATACTCTCAGCGAGTCATCCGCATTAGCCACCGCCACTCTCACTGAACCAAGGAAAATTTGCATAACCGATCACATCTCACCCCAATGCACAACTGACGACCGGACCGGTTCGCACTATCGGTTCGCACTATCATGTGAGATCGGAAGGTGGACGATATCTAAGGAAGCGTGGGAGGATAGAATTTACACTTTTTGTAACAAAGGGGTGGTGGAGATGGAATGGCACTTTATCATGGAATGTGCGGCTTATGGGGACATTCGCATCTTTATTTGAAGAGGAGAAGATCAATAAGACTGCTAATTTTTTGGTCAAAATTCATAACAGAAAATCCTACATTGAAAAGAGTCTGGGGATTCCTTAGCTTTTTAGTTCTCGGTCCCTCTCATTCATTCATTCATATTCACAATCATCATCGCCTTGGCCTACCTAAAAAATAGGGAAACTTGCAAAAGGAAAGGAAAGGAAAAGTCTTTTTATAGTTTACATATCACGCAATCTGTTTTTGGGTCTCTATGATGGTTATAATATTTTACATGAAGAGAGTAGTTTTTAAGTCAAATTTATTCATAAAAATTTTATATCAATTCATCTTTCACAAAAAAACTAGAAAGTTTTTATGATTGATGTTTTTTTGTTAAATAATAATTTTAATTGTAATAATATTTTTTCTTTTCAAGAATTCATGTATTTGAAAGAAGGGTTATTAGTTAAAATTTTGTAGGGATTGGATGTGTACATCTCATATTATAAGTATAGTTAAATGTTTCTTTTGTATTCAAAGTATAAGATAGTCTTATATAAGTTATATGTAAACCAAAAAATTGGGACACTTAAATTATAAAAGATATTTTTTTCCTTTCATATTATATGAATAAATCATAAATATATAACTAATACTTGCATTATTTAGAAGTGCAATAGTTATATTGATAAGCAAATTCAAAGTTTTAAGAATTTTGAAGTTAGAGACTTGTGACATAGCAAGTGTATTCTTTTTTATAAGGTTAAAGATATTTTGATAGCATTTTCCATATTCATTCACTCCATAAAATACTTTTGAGGTTTCAAACTTGTTTTGATTTATTACAATGATTGTACAAAAATATAATTCAACATATAGAGAAGAGGATTCGGTAGTTTTACACTCTAAATTCTCACCCCTCAAGCTCTTCAATGGTAAGTCAAATTTATGTGAAACTTTTAGTAGATCTTTATAAGTGAGTTAAAGAGATTAAAGCTATTGTCTAGGATTTGGCTTATTAACATTATAGTCACATCAACTACATCTATTTTTTGTTGTCCAAAAATACTCAATATAAAGTTAGACCAAAACATGTGCACCAAGACATATATTAATGATCACCTTATGTGTCACTGTATAATTAATTGTTTCTTGATGTGACTTGTGAAAATAAACACTTTCTATCCATTTTTTCGCTACAAACATAATGACTCTTAATACTTGATTTTGTAAGTAATAAGTAAAGTCAAAAAAAGGGGATCATTGTTATGTACAACCACAATAATTGTTAGAACCCTCTTGAAATATTTTTTAAGAAAAATCTAAAACATGTGCATCATGTCATGAAGTTTAGATCAATCAAAGTACCCTCAACTATTGTTGGGTTGTACATCCCAAGCATAATCAAACAAAGATTGAATGGCAAAAAGAAACAAAATTGTTGATCCTATTCACCTTCTAACTAAAGTCAAGTAATATTCCACATGTTCGAAAAGTACAAAAATTTGACCTTGTATGAGTTAAATTCATTTCTAAATCCTCAAAAAATTGTACTTGAAATTTGAACATAACGTGCACTTTTATATATTCCTTGCTATTGTCTTCAAACCATTAAAGTAAAGACAACAAACCCTCAATATACACAGGGACTTTAAATTATTGACGTATGGTCATTAATTGATAGGTATTAGCAAAAAAATTGGTTGATTGTTAGTAGAGGCAAAGAAGTGTTCAAAGCAATTTGCATGGCATAAAAACCATTCTTATATTTTATAGGTTAAATAGTTTTAGGAAGCGATCCCATGGCGTCTGCTTTAGGAACTCTTTTCATAGAGTAAGAGTTTCTACGAGACAAAAGAAATTTTCTACATGATAAATTAGAATCTTACCCTAGAAAATAAGAGCCCCTCATTTTAGAGTCTAGATTTTCAAGTGGTGCTTTTGGGTGGGAATACATATTTTCCCACTAGATTAGGATATTTTGCTACCATGTGTCCTCATCTATAATTTATAGATTTATGCCAAAAAAATAGAAATATTTTTATGTTTTAATCATTTTTAGTTTGTTGTTGCTCCAAAATAATCATGAGACTACTAGCTTCTTAAAATTTTAGAGCTTAAAACTTGTTGCCATAAAAACCATGGGACCAAGTTTGCTTGTGAAAGATCTTAAAAATTCTTAATAATGCCTAGTAAAATATTTTAGAAAGCCCCCTCCATGGAAATAACTACCTAAACATTATGGGGACGAATAATCTTATTTCACCTTAACAGCTACAACACCCTTCATTACCACACCTAGCTACAATGTCACTCTTCCATTCTAGTATGGGTATCAAAGCATTCTCCACACCAACATCTAGTAACAAAGGACATAGCTTTATGTCATTAATAGTCTATAATGTGTTGCTAAATAGAAAATGGCACTTTATAGAATTAAAATAAAGACAAGAATAGCATATATGAGCTTAATAGAGACTCTGGTTGGTTTAATCTATTATTCCAAATATGTCTCTTATTTCTATTTCAATATTTTTTAGTCTTTGTACAATCTTCAAAGGATAAGGAATGACATTTAAAAAGTAATCTACTTGGAATAAGTTTGTTGGATAGCCTACAATGACAAAAATATGGGCCAAATTTTAATATATAGAGTGAGAAATTCGAGGAAAGGAGGTGATGAGAGGTGGGTGAGGAGATACATGACATGTCACATTATATTCTCCCACATGCTTTTTGCTAGATAAGTGGATAAATAATTGTTGTTTATGTAAGTGACAAGAATGTTGACAAAAGGTAGCTAATGGTTGACGACCACTAGTAATGGATGAGTCAGTGCTAGCAATTTTTATGGACAACATTTAATATTTCTCCTTATTGATATAAAATTACAACTAGTAGATGTAAAAAAATCTAAACTTACAAATGATTTCATGGGATACAAATATTCATTAACTAAGTCCATACTAGAATCAAACCTATGGACTAGTGATAGTTACTTAAATTATTACCTCAAATTGTAACTTTAATCAACAACCTTCCATTATTAAAAAACTATAATATAAAAAATAAAATAACTCATAACAAAAATGGAAAAGTGAAAAAAGGTTGGGGAGTAGAGAAAGGTAGAAGATCAATGGATAATAGAAGAGAGATGTTACAAAGGACTCCATGAGGATGTAGTAGATTAATAACTTAGACTAGAGCACGGGGGTGGGAAAACTCATAAGTGGGATATGGATATCCTTGCCATTAAACAAAAAGTGTTCTTTGATTCAATTTTAGAGCTAATGACTTCTAAAGGTATCTTTAAATGAAAGGACTATACAAAATTGAATGGGTCAAGTTCCAATTTTATGCGCTCAGTGTTTGGTTCTTCACTTAGAGACTCACAACATTAAGAGGTTAAGGATGGTTATCAATGGAGAACTTAGAACATGATTTGGTGCCAATATAAATTTCAAAAAGGGGTTGTAAATTGAAACTTTGATGGAAAATTAAACCCTTTCTAGTAAGCAAAATATAGGTTCAAAGAGAATGTTTTACAAGGATTTGTGGAAATAGTACCTCTTCAACAAAAGTTCAAGAATAAATAGCTCTAAAGGTAAACAAGAATCTAAATTTTAATATTACAAATATGGTTAATTTCATGAAGATATTACTTTGTGCTATTATGCTCTAATTTGTAAGTCTATCGAAACAAATGTTCCTTTAAGGAAGCTTTAGGTTTCAATCTAATGAGTACAAAAATAAAAAGTGAAATTAGAATTTTATGATGGCTATGTGGATATTTTTATTGGTGTGTTAATTAATAACTCTTTGTTGTATTGTCTTGCAATAGTTTAAGAATTTTTTTATGATTATATTAAATGGAAGTTACTTTCAATATACTACAATTTATCAATATGGATAACTTTTTTCAAAAAGGTGATGTAAATAGATATAATTAGTATGAACCCTGAGAATTTTAATAATTATGTTTTTTGTTAAGAAATGAATCTTTATAGTAACATTATAGTTATTTCAAAATTATAAATGCATTATATAAAAAATCATATAAAAGAATGCATTAAGTTTTGAAACTAAA